>JACSYO010002153.1:2021485-2307103 GCA_016806645.1 Ophiodon elongatus
CTCCCTCCCCTTTACTCGTGTTTCTCATCCCCATGTGATACTCTCAGCTCTGTCTTGAGTTAATCAGTGGGTTTCCCTCCGTGCGCGCCGAATGTGCCGTCGCCAGCCTCTGGGCCGCGCAACAGAGGTTATTAATGTGGCGAAGTATTTATCTAACGGATCTCCTACTAGAGGGGAAGGACTATAGCGGCAGCTGTCGTGGGGCTGAAGGGACAGCAGTACCCCAGTGTTCAATCCCTCATTACTCCTTTTTAATGAGCAGGAGTGAAGGATTACAGCAGGTTTCCCATCTGGCCTCGCGCTGCGTGACAGCCAGTGTTGTTCCTCTTATGCCTGATGATGCTCCGGGTTCCAGTGAGAAAGCCCTGTGGGAAGACGCTGCGTTGTTTTGAAAGCCCAGTGACAAAAATTTGAATTGTGTCCCCTTCACATGTTTACTTCATGAACTGTACAATTGGGGAATTCCTTCCCCTCGGGGCCAATACGTTGTTGTAGTTGTGCTAGGTACTTTCCAGGAGCTGTAAAATGATGTACGCTGCAACCCCCTCTGCAACATGTTTTTTTTCTAAAAGATCAACAATCCAACCTTTCTTTTTTATTTACTTCTCCTTTTTGATTGATAGTTCAATGCCCTTATTCATTTTCAATGTGACTATGCCCATTACTATAATGCATCCTCGCTGCCATCTGCCTTGAAATGAACTGGTTCTGGTTAAATTGCTCACGGCCCATTTCATGGATATTTAGGGCAAGTAGGGCCTTCGCACCCCTCCAAAGCCGCAGTGTGAATGCGTGTATTTTTTTATTATGAATTTTATTTTTTATACAAAAATTGCGGTGTCATGGTGTAATTTAATTTTTTTAGCTATTCCATATCAGACGGTCAAATCTGTCTCAAATAAGATTTGTTGAAACACGTTTGCAGCCCGTTTGTTTGAGCCTAACATGAGTAAACACATGTTTGCGTTGAGTAGAAGGAAGATAGTGGATGCCACAAACGTGTGGTATCTCAAGTTAGCTAATGTCATTGTGGCAGATGTATTTATTTTGATCAATTGGTGGTGATTTTTGGGGTCGGGGGGGGGGGGGGACTGCTTCATGTTGTCACCCCAAAACAAAAAATCACACAACCACACGCCGCACCAACCCCCCCCGCCCCCGCACATCGCACCATGAAAAACGAACACGCTTGTCTGCATGCATGCATGAATCACTCGGGATGTGATGGAAATATTGTTCTCCGGCTGTTAGCCTCCCACACAGATGAGCTCTGTTTTCTAAGTGCTATCTGTAGTTCACACGTCCCTCCCAACTGTCTCCACCAGCATCACCAAGGAAAGCATCGTGGACGTGGAGGCGTTTGTGAGGAAAGTGGAGCAGAAGATCGAGAGCTGCTCCCAGCAGGACGTGGAGCTGCACATCGAGAGGGTGGGTAACACTTTGTTACCGCTTTCATCAAAAACACACACACACACACACACACACACACACACACACAGAGTGACACGCATCACGTGTGTGTTTATGTTTTAATTAATGCACTGTACTAGTTGCACTTAAGGTAGGGGGAAATATTTGTCACACACTCCAGTGTAATGCATTTCAGTGCAACGCCACAAAGACACCGTCTCTGAAAAGGAAACTGTACAAGAAGAAACTACATCATCAGCAGCAGTGTGGTTAGTCAGTCACACATAGATGAGGTTTTAACAGTTTAGGCTGTTGGTGTCACTTTTACTTGCTACGTCTGAATGCGGATTCCAGGTACTTTCCAGTGTCAAAACATCTCATGGAAATATTGGTGGTTTATCACCCTCTGAATTGTAATGGCCTTTTCTTTGTCTCCTCTCAGATTTTTGTCATCAGCCAGGCGGAGCCTCGTCTGCCCCTGCAGTTGGAGGATGCCGTGAGGCCTGATGGAGAGGGGGAAGAGGTGAGGATGGATGGATGGATGGATGGATGGATGGATGAGAGGGTATGGAAAGCGTGCTTCGCCCCAAATTTCTCACCATTGACCCTCTAATGCCATTTTCTCCACCGTGCCTACTAATGTGACGTATTGTCAGTCACCCAAGGCGCATCTCATTCATTCCTTTTAAATGAAGCGCTGCGCTGCAGCTCCCACTGATTGTATGACATTAGGGAGGTGATTAATGCCCTCTTGAGGATCCACTATGTTTTGTGGCGTGGCAGAAAAAGAGAAAATCCAACCACCAACAAAGAAGGAGCCTTGGAGTGGAATAGCAAGTCTGTGACATTCTCAAGGGGAAACTTTGTACTGTCAGGTGAAAAGCATCAGCATATAATGCCAATAAGACAGCTCCATGTCAGCCAGACAAAAAAGAAAGAAAAAGAAAACATCTGTCGACTCTGCTCCAGACTCTGCTTCAATTTTATAAAAAAAAAAAAAAAAAAAAAAAAAAAAAGAAGAATTCTGACTTCAACTTCTCAGTGTGAGAAACAGGAGCCGACTGTGTGAGAATCCACGTGGACTCATGACATGCATCCAGAGAACATAATGCTAAACATTTAAACCTTAATGTATCTGTGTGCTTTACATTAAAAGCAAAATTGCAGCGTATCCACGCGTGAGCTGACTTTTGTCCTTCAGACGAGGTTTGTGTTTTGGGCAGACTTCAGGATCGGGTAATGGAACCTGGTTAAGAGCAAAACGGCTCGTACTGATTAACCGCACGTTGTGTGAGTAACATCGCCCTGTCTGACTCGCCACTCTCCGTGCAAACTGTCATTTCATCACGTAGCGTTTGTAAGAGCCGACCGCCAGCGTTTAAGGTGCCTTCTGAATTTCGATTAAGAAGATTTGTGCATCGACGCTGAATAATTTGAGAGAATCGTGATCCATTTAAGAAGTCATTATGTTTCCGGCCCACAGTTTAGGCGGTTATTAATGGTCATTAAACTCCGAGGCGGCTGTTTTGGAGTGCGAGTCGCAGGCGTAACGGCAAGTCGGTTCCACACAAGCGTGATGGGTTTGGGGATTCAATTCGAGAAAGAGATATTATTTTTTTTTTCGTTTGTTTTTCATTTAGAATTCAGTTTTGTGAACTTTGAACCAGCATGTGTTACCAAAATTCCTGAAATAAGTACAGCTGTGTGCAGGAAGCCACTGCAGTGGGCTGTGTCTTCTCAAGCAAATTGACGACATCAACACTACTTGAGTTCTGAAGTTCAAATACAGCAGACCTCTTATCAAGCCGCCCATCTTCATTTGGGGGGGAAACTGAAACTTTGCTCTAATTGTAATCTGTGGTCGGAAAAACAAAAACGTGGGCGTTACTATGATTTTTTTGTAAAATGCAGCATCTGTAAAGTAAAGTTTGATGTAGTTACCGTGTGGGAAAAAAATAAAAAAACGTCTATTTTTTTCTCAAGAATCTCCATTTGCTCAATTCAAAGTGTTTCTTGGTGATTAACAATAATGTTGTAGCCACGGCTATTTGATGCAAACCCCTCTTAACAGATTGAAGCTGTCGAATCAACATCATTTGTAATGGATGCAGAAGAAGAAAGAATTGCCACACCCCTATAGCTATCGTTTTTTGTTTTTTTTTCTATCGCGGTGGATCCATCCTATTCGAAATGTTATAATATCACGTTACTTTTCTATATGTAACGTAATCGTGAGCAAATCAGGATCGTCAAATTCTCATTCTCAAGTCAAATTCCTTGTGCGTGGAACGTACTTGGCAATAAACAGTGGTGATTGTGATACGGGTCTCACGACACCGCAAACAGCTGAGAGCCGGTCCGTGTTTATCCAGTAAGCCAATCCGTGCAGCTGCAGCAGCATCCAAGGTGCTTTCTGTGGGCATTCAGCCTGTCAGTCACACACTCGTAGCAGCACCTGCCCTCCCGAGAGACACGGGCCTTAACAGCCCTGCCTCTCCGACTGTATGCCCGTCTAACCTTTTGTCCCCCTGCGTGGGGCCGTTTGGAGCAGGATGTGGCTACACAGGCTATTAGCTCAAACCCCAGCGGGTCCGGAGGAAGCCTGACATCCACGACCCTGGAAGCAGTGGTTCCTCCTGTGTTGAAACATTTATTCTTTCATTTGTGTTTTTTTTTTTTTCCTCTTTTCTCTTTTTATTGCCCTGGTGTCCCACATTGCATCAGGCCTTTTGTTACAGTTGACGCTGTAATGATTTCCAGCAATTTGTTGGTTTCAGCTGTAAAACTAGCATGCGAGTTGTCGTTGTTTATGCGTGCTGATAATCTGCCCATAGCTGATATATTTCACGAGGATTTTCTTTCTTTGTACAGAGGATGACTTTTATTACTGGTATTTTCTTCCCTTTTGAGATTTTGAAAAGCCTCCAGAAAGCATTTACACATCACTGGCCACAAACACAAGGAACAGAACGGGAGCTGAACAGTTGTTGAATATTTCATTGTCTGAGGGTTTTTGGTGATGAGACGATGTGTTTTGTTTGCCCTCAGGAAGGCAGAGCCACGGTCAACCAGGACACCAAGCTGGACAACCGGGTGATTGATCTCAGGGTAAGTTGCTACCAGAGCTGAGAAGGGAAAACAAAAAAACCGAGTATCTATCTTAAGTGACATGTTCACATTTGAGGCTGGAGTCTGGTGAGATGGGGAAAAAAAAGCTGTTAGTTTAGATATTTGAAGCAACTCACAGTTTCATTAATACCATCCAAATAAATAATTTTAATAATCCTTTCCTAAATTTTACAAATGCTACAATAAAGTATCTGCTAATATAGGCCATTTTAAAACATTTGGAGGAGAAATGTTTAGCTTTTTTGTTTTCTTCTTTTTTTAGATATATGTAGTTAAGAGAAAGCAGGCAACATTAAAAGCTACTAACAAAGTATCTTGAAATGCAAAGCAAACCACTTCACCTCGAAAGTGAAAACAAGACGGTCTGTGATTTTAGTGGGATCAATCTGTTGCAGTGTGGTCGAATGCGCTGCACGAGCAGCAGTAGAGGCCGAGCCGCCGAGCGTCTCCTTGTTTTGATCTGTGCCTCCCACGTGTGTGATGCAGTAGACAGGAAGGCACTAACACCACAGCACAGAGCTGCGCAGCTCTCAAGCCTCGCAACAACACCTGTTTCTGTAACACTGAGCTCTCTGAGCTCCCGGGCCCGGGGTCTGTCATCAGGTTTTCACGTTAGAGCCCAGTGAAGCAATAAAGTGGTTCCCACACCGGCAGACAGACGCTCCAAAAAGGAGCCATAAACCTCCCCCAATGATAACGGAGTTCCTACGAAGCTCCCCTTGTAACCGGGCCATCCTTAACCGTAAGGAGCTTCGCGATGCGAGCCATATTTCCCACTTTGTTTTCCAGTGAGACATATGGCTTGTATTCGTTAGGATTTAGTTGGCGTAACGCAGCCGGACTCACAAGTAGACATTTCTTTGGACAGTCAAGCTAACGAGTTAGTTTGCTGGTGTTGAATCCTCAGCATCATATCGCCTCAGCATCGCAGACATGTAAGAAATACTGTGATTGTATACAAGCATCAGTCCAATCGCAAGTGTGCCATCTGTTTATTTTAAAGCGACAACTAACGATCATTTTTCTTGATTTATCGGCCAATTATTTTCTTGATTTATCATGCAGTTGTTGGGTCTATAAAATGTCAGAATTGTGGGGGAAAGCACAGTTCCCCAAAGCCCCAGGTGATGTCACGTTGCTGGTTTTCTTTGAGTAACAGTCCAATCCAATACTATCACGTAAGAAAAAATAACAAATCCTCATATATTTGAGAAGCTGGAACAAGTGCATATTTCAGTCAATCAATGTATTATGGAAATGGCCGATTCATTCTCTGTAAATGAACTCATCAGTTCATCGTTTCAGCTTGAGTTTAATTTGCCTCATTCTTGCCACACAGGGAGAACTTTGCTACCGGTGTGAAGCCGTCCCATAACCAGCCACATTACCCGTTTCACTGACGGGTAGCAGAATAGACCAACGAGAGAGGCTTGATTCAGGGCACTCAAACACAACATAACCGGGTTAGAGAAACCAATCTGTTTTTTCAGGATGTATCAATTTGCTATAATACTTACTGAGGTGAGCCAGGGTGTAAACCCAAAGCCAATATTTGAATGTTGCCTTCGCGCTTTGAAACCCATCTGTGGTGGCTCGTCACCACATGTGGGTTTCACGCCGTCCCGCATGCCACTGGGAGGCATGTCGGGTCCAGGTCTGTTTCAAGAGGCCCCGCGCTGTAGGGCCACCAGCAGACAAGGTGTCAGTTTGAGAGCTCACTAACTGCCACCCCACCCAGTGACCCCACCCACCGCGACACCTCCTCACTACTGATATGTTCACAAACACGGTCCTTCACTGACTGGCTGTACGTTGGGTTTCCCAGGTTCGACACGGGCCACTGCCCAGTGAGTAATACGTGACACAAATGAGTTACAGGACTTGAGGTGAACACGGTTCATTTGGCTCTCTTGCTTGTCAAAGGTTTGGGTGAAAGTGTTTTAAAGCAGGAAAAGTTTTACGTTTTTTTTCTCTCCACTTCTTCTTTTTGTAAAGTATTCAGGATGCTTCTGAAGTAAAAGTTACAGCCCTGAAGCACTGGCTGAAGATTAATGAGCTTGCTACTATTTGGACATTATCACCTTTCCATTCTGCAAACTGTTAGTCAGACAAGGCCTACTCAGGGCTGGATAGCCACTAGTAATGGAAAAGAGGGAGAAATGAGACCTTTTTAATTAACGTGGACCTTGTGCCTTCCGAATTGGAAGCACCAGGGTCGGTCTTCATAAAAGTGTATAGTAAGTGGAGTAGAAAGCCTGTAAAGCTCAGTTGTAGAAATCGTGTGGTCATTTGAGATGAGTCAGTCGATTTGAGTGGGTTTTTTTTGGGGGGGGGTTTTAACATGCTCTGTCGCCTAACAGTTTAGGGAGATTTGGGGCTTACATTTTTACAGTAATCCTGTGGTTTAGTTTGAGCTATTTTTCTCCCCGCCTTAGTTTCAGCATTTACATTTATAATGACCGGTTAAAAGCACCTGGGGCTCTCGCTGGCTGAGAATGCATGCCATGCCCTTGCCAGCAGATAAATGTTTCACCCCTCATGTCAAGAGGAGTGGCACGGACCGAAATTGGCAGTCGTGTTGTTCACACATCTGTTACGATTGTGTAATAAATCCAATGAATCACGCTGTGTGTGTGTGTGTGTGTGTGTGTGTGTGTGTGTGTGTGTGTGTGTGTGTGTGTGTGTGTGTGTGTGTGTGTGTGTGTGTGTGTGTGTGTGTGTGTGTGTGTGTGTGTGTGTGTGTTTTGTGTGTTTTGTGTTGTGTGTGTGTGTTTTCCCTCCAAAAGACGACCACCAGCCAGGCCATCTTTCGCCTGCAGTCGGGAGTGTGCCAGCTCTTCAGAGACACTCTCGCCAAAAAGGGCTTCGTGGAGATCCAGACCCCTAAAATCATATCAGGTACAAACACACTCTCTGTCACGTTGACCCTGCCCCGTGGGAAAGCCAAGACTAATATGCAAGGAATCATTTTCGATTCCATGTTTCAGTAGCCGAGTGCTTGTTTTCATATCGCCACCCACAGGTGTCCCGTGAGTCATGGTGTGACAGTTGTAAAGTTCACTTCCTGTATGCGGTTTTTTTTTCCTTCTTTTTCTAGACTGCAATTCACATTAAGTTTAAAGTTCAGTTGAAGCTTTTAAAAAAAAAAAAAAAAAAAGAAAATGCTCTCAGTGAGTAACGGAGAGTTTATGCACCCAAACACAGTCATACACATCAATGCGAGATCTATGTTCAAGCAAACGGCAGACTGATGTATGAGAGAGTTTTATTGTTTCAGACCTATCATGATTTTAATCCAGCCCTCTTGAAATGTTGACGTATCGACCAATCCTCATATCAGCTCTTCTACGCTTACGTTTCCACACAATGCCTCTCTGATTTGACAAAGGAGGCCTTCCTTTTAGCTTGCTCCCTGAAGACCTTATCCTTCGCTGGAGGAAGGAGAAGGCTGGAAAAGAAACTACTTGAGATTCAAACTGAAATCTTCCCCGACGTTCATAAGAGACGGTTATTTAGTGCGTTTCCTTGCACAGTGTGTCTCCTATCCTGGGATCTTTTTCTCGACATCAGGGGTGAGAGATGACTTGGTATTCTACGTGGATAAAATTGACCTTGCGAAGAACCTTGCCACCCTTCAGCTGAAATGAATTAATTGTTTTAAGCCGAGAGAAGACGCTCAGTTACGTGGATCTAGTTTATAATGAAGGCGGCACATGGGTGATGAGGTATCACATTTGTCAAATGTAAAATCATCAATAGCGTAGTTGCACTCCAAATTGAGTCTTTGTATTTCTCACAACAGAGTACATAGTAGTGTACACTAATCTCCGGTCCTCGGGCTCCCACGCGCTTCTCACATTTGAAATGGACTGTGATGAAACCTCTGACACTCTCAGTTCCTCCTTTCCTCAAGAGCCAATGATACGGTCTCCGCCTGCCACGACTAAATTCAAAACTGCCGCTCTTTTATTTTGGCGGCACCTGTGTACCAACACTGCGTGCTTTTGCAAAAAACCACATCTTCCTGTCTGCCAACACCCAAACGTACCCAGAACAGTTTGTGCTGTACGGACCTCCACCCTACTATTGACGGCACGATGAATATCAGATAGTCCTCTGACGTGTGTCAAATGGGGAACCGCACATGCGTTATGTAAGTCTAGCCTGACTGACACCTGTGTTTGTTTGTTTTTGCCAACTTTTATTAGATGAACTTTATATATAAAAAAAAAAAAAAAAAAAAAAAAAATCAATTACTTTTATTGACTTTTCAGCATCCAATAATTTGCAGTCAAAACGTCTGTGGCACAGTTTCTGTTTGCCCGCAGCAATCACAGGAATATTCTCATTTAAAAAAGAAAAAAAAAAAAGAAGCTGGCTAATTAGAGTCCCAACTGACACGTCTACTGAGCAGGCAACAGTTTATCATCATTAGGTGTGGGTGGGGGGGGGGGTTTAAAGTGAGAAAACTCCTGCATTTGTCAAAAATGGCCACTTTTGTTCTTAAAAAAAAACCCTCATTCCGTATCTAACAGTTGTCTTTGTCCACTTCCAGCTGCCAGTGAAGGTGGAGCAAATGTCTTCACCGTGTCTTACTTCAAAACCAGCGCCTATCTGGCCCAGTCTCCCCAGCTGTACAAGCAGATGTGCATCTGCGCTGACTTTGACAAGGTCTTCTGTGTGGGTCCAGGTAAGGACGCCTCCCGGCTCTCCGCTCACACGTCCTCATTCACTTATGGCAAGCGGCGTAACGAGCGGCAAGAGTGCCGTGAAGGCCGCAGACCCCCATCAACTGGGATGGCGGCCTGAAAATGGCTCCAAATGCATTTGGATTGTTAAACTTTTAACAGACCTCCCTCTGTTGCTCTCACTGTGGTCAGAGCGGCCCCGGAGCTCAGCGCGCTAGCGACACAACGGGACTTGTAAAAGACTTTACGGCGCTGTACTGCGTTTTAAGAGACCCCGTGTTCTTTAAGTGAGCAAACACTGCCACCATCTGATTGAATACATGCATTATGTAACAAAGCAAGCCTGCGTGAATGCAAAACATGCCGTGCGCGGGCCCTCCATTTAAATGCGCCGCTTGCGTCGGGTTTTAAGGCGAAACGCAGTCCTCCGCCGCGATCAATAAAACATTTGAGGGGAGGGTCACTCGGTATTCTACATACAGGTTTGAGGTCTTTGTTTGCCTCTCGATCGCTCCGCCGGAGAAATCAAAGGGCTTAAGGTCATCTCTGCTTCAACGCTGCAACAATGTGCCCACCGCTGTTGCCTTAGTTACAGTCGCACCAATTCAGCGAGGAGGGAGAATTGGGATCAACTCTCCTCGGCTAGCGGTGCTGTGTTAATCACAGATAAGAAGATGTCATGTTAGTTATGTCTGGAGTTCTTATTCTTTTCCTGTAATGTACGCCCGGGGTCGGCTGCATTAAACTGTGCCGGTTCCAGATAAAACTCTGTATGCAAAAGCGGAACTGCACATAAACGGATGTAGAACGCCATACATATGCATGGCTGTGTTTTATAGCTCTCAATCATTGTGACATTGAATGCATGTGCACATACCTGATTTCCACACCACTCGGCCGTGTGTGGGATGTAGACGTGCTCTTGATCAACTGCTCGCATGCATGCGTGCAGACCGCTCCACCTGTCATTTAAAGGAGCAGACGGGCTCCGCGTCTCATTAGGAAGGCGCTCCGCCGTCGACGGAGCAGTCGTTCCTCTGCACAAGCATAATAGACAACTCTGGCTAATTGCATGTAGTTCTCATGATGTCATTAAGTCCGCGTACCCGCAAGCCGTGTTTTTTTTTTTAGTTTCTAGCCAAGTGCTTCACAATAAAGGGTACAATGAAGCATGAGACAAAATTAAAAGTATTTACAGTAGCTACATCCTTGCAATACGATTACATGCACTATGGCATCAATGGTAAAAAAAAATACTACAGGTTTTAGTTTTTAGCTTCTTTTTTTTTTTTCTTTCTTCTTCTTCTCCCTATCCACTTTTCCCTGGAAACAAAATAGTGAATCATGCTTCAATGACTCACAACGCATTAATTAGCATACGGTCCTCATTTCATGGGACGATGCTGAATCTAGTGGCTAGATTGTCACCGCGGCGTCCCTTTTGAACACATTTCTGACGCGCACATTTAAGGACCCAGCACGTGGCGCTGGATGAAATGCCAGTTTTACTTGGCGACGTGTTGCAGTTTACTTTGTTTGGATGTTGACATTAAATCTGCATCGTATCAGTTTTCAGGGCTGAGGACTCCAACACCCACCGTCACTTGACTGAGTTTGTGGGTCTGGATATTGAGATGGCCTTCAGCTACCATTACCACGAAGTGATTGACTCCATCACTGACACCATGGTGCAGATCTTCAAAGGCCTGAGAGACAAGTAAGATTAGGATTCATACGGTTAAGCTCTCAAACTAACAGTGTCGTAATATCTTTGTTTCGTTCGTTCCCCCGTGGCATTTGTTTCACTGAAACTTTGTGTGTGAGGTGAGGGGCCACCTGCACCAGAAATTGATGCAAATGAAATGCCATAGAGGCTCAAGTTTTTGTTCTCCCACTCAACACAAGAAGTGAATTTTGAAAGCATAAATTTCTGGGCTGGAAATTCAGAAAAAAGTAAAAAACATATTATGTGTCGTCAGCCACTGCCGTTGGCACACATCAGTTGATGTGGCTTTATTGCCTCCTAGTGGTGTGAATCTGTGCAGCATGTGTCGAGAGCTGTTTAAAGCTGAATAGATGGATAAATAAAAACTAGTGGTTTAAGCTCTTCTGACACGCACGTTGTTTTTTTTGTTTTTTTTTGTCTTTTTTCCATCCCAACATCACTGCTGAAGAACAGCATTGACTGGATATGGCACCAAGCAAGGAGAGCCCTCGGCGCTGCCATGCATGCTGATGGCTTATTCGGCATTTTAAGTGCCAGTTCATCGTTACCCATTTAATTGTTTTGTTTTTTGTTCACATGCTGAAGATTTTTGTAGCTTTACTGTTATCGTCAGAGTGTTGTTCCTGCAAAGCAGTTGGCATGATTGGAAGAACCAACATTTTGAGAGATTTGGGCTGGGAAGGGGAAAAGAAGAAGAAGAAGAAGAAGAAGGGGGTTTGATGTGTACGTACCTGCCTGTCTTCATCAGCTTCCAGACCGAGATCCAGACGGTGAACAAGCAGTACCCCAGTGAGCCTTTCAAATTCCTGGAGCCCACTCTGAGGCTGGAGTACACCGAGGCCCTGGCCATGCTGCACGAGGCCGGGGTGGAGATGGGTGACGAAGAGGACCTCAGGTCAGAATGCGTCACACGCTCTGTGTCCCACATCCCCACCCTTTTTTTGTCAGATGATTTAATTTTCTGCTAAAAGCAGAAATTGACACGAGTTTAAAGAGGAAGGAAAGCGCCAGACCAATAACTCAGCAATATTTCTTGGCCTTTCTCCATATAACACTACTTTCTCATGCTATCGCTGTAAAGGCACGACAAGATAATCAAATGATTTTACAATGTTCACTTTCAGGCATGTTACGGCAAAACAATGTGACACAATCGGATAAAGTTATCAGTTTTGAAGTTTATGTATTTTTGGTTGTTCTGTAGTACGCCCAATGAAAAGCTGCTTGGACGTCTTGTCAAGGAAAAGGTATGTTCAAACGTTTCTCATTCATTTCATTTATAATTTTGTGTAAAAGAAATATGAACATTGGTGATTGGACAAGATTCTGTGACTTGGTTAAAAAGAAAAAACTGTGATTTGGATGTGTGGGAGGATTTGAAGTAATAAAAGGCCATCATTTGATGGGTTGCATCATCACAGGCAGCATTTATCAGCTGCCTTCATCAAAGTGCTCCAAAACACCAAGGTGATCTAATAACCGAGTCATAACAACTGAGCTACCGCGAGCTTCTGAGGAACTTCCCACTTGGAGTTTCTCTTGACGGAGTTCAACAAAATAATATAGAAAGACTTAACATCGTCCCCGTTATCGCTGCGCGTGGCAAAACGAACTGAGCCGTGTTGGCTGAAACAGAATGATTTAACAAAACTTTCACAAGTGATTTCATAAGCTAAACTATCATAAACCGGAAGGCTCATTTCAAGTAACTCATTATAAATATATATAATATATATATTTAAAAATGCTGCCGTACCGAACAAATTTCCCCTTGCGGGATTTATAAAGTATTTATCTATCATCTATACAATTTCACGTTTTTAAAAGAGAACAGGGGAGATATCATTGGCTCATCCACAGGTATCTGTTGAATCCAAAATGAGGCTTTTTTTAAAACAACGTTTTGTCTGTTTCCCCCTCCAGTATGACACCGACTTCTACGTGCTGGACAAGTACCCGCTGGCTGTCAGGCCCTTCTACACAATGCCTGATCCAAACAACCCTGTAAGTCTCTCACCTACTCCTACACACCAACGGTACACACAGTTATCGGCTACATAGTAAGAACTGCGCCGTGACAAATGTTTATGTAAATGTTTGCAAATGAGTTTTTGTGGTTGAACTTTGGTTCTGGCCAGAGAGCAGCTTTACACTGGCCAAAGACTCCTCCGCAGCCTGTCCAGCCAGCTGAATGTAATGACTTTTAAAAACAGCACACCACTTTGCTGCAGAAGTAAAAAAAAAGAAAGTACCAAAAATATATATTTTTTTTATAGCATTACGAGAAACCTGCTAGTCGTGTCACAGAAAAGCCACTGTGCTCCAAATTTATGTGTTTTTTTTTTTTTTATTTTCTTTGTCGAACCAGTATGTAAAAAAAAAAAAAAAACATTTGTCTTCTAGTACCAGTTTGTCAACCAGTTTATGTGGAAGGATTCGACTGTTTTGTCGACTTTTAAAATGTTCCTGGAGTCCTGTACCACTGCGGGCCCCGTGTTGATCCAGACTGTCGCCCCTTCCTTTACCTTTCAAAGTCTTCGTGTATTGTCCGTCTGTCTCTTCCCCTCCTTTCTCTTTTTAAAAGAATCTTGATAGGTGACATTTCCCTTTTTTGTGTTTTTGGCCAGAAATACTCCAACTCATATGACATGTTCATGAGGGGCGAGGAGATCCTGTCTGGAGCTCAGAGAGTCCACGATGCTCAGCTGCTGACTGACAGGGCCAAACATCACCAGATCGGTAAGCGTCCTCTGTAGAGATGGCTCCGATAAAGGGACATTGAGTGATTTACACATAACGGCTGTCTCCCTCTACTGGTGGCGAGTTTGAATTACAACTCCAGGAGATTTGTTGGATCAGTGGTCTGTAAAGAATACGTTTCAAGTTTCTTCATCAACCTCTTTTGTTTTTATGACGCTACAGACCTGGAGAAGATCAAGGCATACATCGACTCCTTCCGGTATGGAGCTCCACCGCACGGTGGTGGAGGCATTGGTAAGGAATATCAGTTTTTTTTTTTTTTGTGGAGCACACTCCGCTCATTGAAAACAGATGACCTGCATTAGAATAATACACCGTATGTGAATATGTTGCGACTGAACTGTCGTGTCTTCCAGGCCTGGAGAGGGTCTGCATGCTGTACCTGGGTCTCCACAACATCCGGCAAACCTCCATGTTCCCACGTGACCCGAAGCGCCTGACGCCTTGAGCGCTAAACGGCCTTAGACGAAGCAGATGCTGGTGATGGGGAAACCATACTAATCCACAATCCAGGAAGGGGGAGAATATAGGAGCTAGTGGCACCCGTTTGACTTTGACGTGCCACTATGATCAACCATTAAGATGAGGGAATGAAGCATCTGCAACAGTGGGGTGTACTTTATTGATTGTCTAATAACAGCAAATAACAGAGGAAAAGGGAGTTATCAAGGGTATTATGGAGGTTCCTGCTCACACTTAAACCATCTTTTAATCAAGTCAGTGTTTGTCTACGTTCTTTTCTATGGAGAAAAAAAAAAAACGACCTTACTACAGATCTGAGTCCCTCCTTCTACCAGCACAGACTAAGTACTAATGATTGTGGTCTCCAGCACTACGTCTGTAACTACAGGTGTTTTGTACATCATTAGAGGACTAAACACAAATAATAATAAAAACTTCTGAAACCATCAATTACCTTTTGCCATTTCTTTGTATGTTTTTTTTGTTTTTTTGTTTGTTTCTGAATTCATCACAGAGGACATCTGATAAAAGTAACAGTTTACAAACTGATGCATTTTATTCTATACACTGCAGTGTATATTCAGTGTAATCTCTCTTGGCTACATGACGCACGCATGATCTACTGAAATAGCACTTGCTGAAACAAAAAGGCAAAGACAAAATATGAAATAACACCCAAACATATGCTTTAGTCTCTCTCCTCTTTCACAGTTGGGTAAGTGAAAGCCGAAATACGCTGCCCTGATTCACACAGTGCAAGGATAAAAGTGCTTCAAGTGTTACTGACATAAAAAAAAAAACATGTATAGTTAAATAGAAACATCCTTACTGACACACTTGTTTACATATAGCATTATAGTTAATGTCAAACGATTGCCTGTAAGTAGAAACTCGCAGACAACAAGCTCCAACCAGGAGCTCAGTCAGTAGCAGAGCCACTGACCTGAAGGATGAAGAGAAAGATGTGAACAATGTCAATATAGAGAGAGAGCGCTCCGTAGACGTACTCCTCTGGGCTGATGGCCAACTCCCGATTTCCAATAAGAAGCTGGGTGTTGTATACTAAAAACTAACACAGAGAAAGAGGAGATTATCACGAGAAGAAGGGATATACATTCGTTAAGTGCAAAGTAGGGAGGGGATGCACGCATTCACAGGTTTTAAAAACAGATGGCAAGACTTCTACTTATTGTTGACCTCAAACATCGTCACAAGCATTAAGCACAGCCGTGTTTTGAGCTAAGTGCTAAAAAGCATGTACGCATACTAATATTAGATAGTATACAAAGTGCACCTGAGGCTGATGGGAGTGTCATTATTTTTATAGGTAATTTTTCATCAACCACAGTCTTAGATAAGTAAAAAAAAAAAAAAATGACATGTTGATGCAAGAGAAAAAGTCAGAGGATCCCAAAAGTTATTACAAATCACCCTGGGGTTAACATGGATGTCATGGCAACACAGCCAATACTTGTTGAGACATTTCACTCAAAACTACCAATACTCTGAACCTCTTGGTGGGGGTAAGACACAGGTCATGGGACCACCTCGGGACATCCTCTGAGAATCTTTTAATATATTTTAATGCCAACCCATCCATTGGATGTTGAGTTTTATTTGACAAGTAAAAAAACTTTGACTTACTGGTGGTGTTAGAGGGAAAGTCAGGGAATAACCAAAGTCATTTAGGATACACCGCCTTGGAACCATGACGGTCTGTGCACAATTAGATGGCAATCCATCCAATAGTTGAGTTATTCCATTCTGGACCAAAGTGTTGGACAGAGCGACTGACAGAGCGACAATGCCACGAGCCATGCCTCCAACACGGCTAAAACATATACAAATCTAGCGGGTTGATTGCAATGAAATTCACTGATCGTGTTCAATATCCCCGGAGAATGGACCCTTTCCACTTTGCACCACTCTCAGGGAAAAAAGAACATTAATTTACTACAGATGAAATCCCATAAATTTCCTGAGCACCGTCACGGTCTTATGGTGACTATCCATTTCAATTTTTACTGACGGTCTATTCCTCCTGCGCCAACGTCAAGACAAGGCTGATGGATCTATGGCTCCAGAAGTATCATATTATCAGCATGTTGTGAGGTCTAGCAAACACTTAAGTATTCCGGGTGTTGGGACCATTAAGCCTCTTGCTATTCAACAATAACCTTGTAATAAATACCAGGCCCGGATGCTCTCCTTAAATTCGCGTGAGCGTCGACTCACCAGAGTGTAAACGACGGCTCCAATTGCGGCGTAGAGCATGTGCAGCCAAGGGACCTGTTGAGTGACATAAGAAAGGCCTCTGAATGTGAAACCAGTGGCAGCGATACCCTCTACGGAGCGCCTGCTTCCCACACCGAGTAAACACTGAGTAAAGAGAATCGCATTCAAGAATTTTTGACCGAGGAGGCCTCACATATTGGAAGGAGAGGACGACAGCCGTGACAATCCCAATGATCATGAGCACAACGGAAGCGATGCAGAGAAGTCCCCCGCAGGAGGTGAAGTCCACCTGTGGCGGGAAACAAGTCGTCAACGGGATGAAAGTGAAGTTGACGTGCTCGAAGCGGCAGGAAAGAAGAGCAGTCTTTTATCATTTGAGAAGAGGATCAGAATTAGGCGAAGGGCGGAAAAAAAACCAAAAAAAAACAAAGGTGTTACTTGTTTGTCTCGCGTTGCATCAGACAGAGAAGTGGGATGCACGTCTTATCCCAAAATGTTGATGAATATTTAAAGGAACTCGGTGCCCCATTGTAATGCGAGACAAAGGCGTTCTTTCACACTGACAACAAAGACATCCTCTGACAAGCAAAGGCCTGCTGAGCTACAGAGAGACAGTGTACGTCTCCATCTACCTTGGTCTGGAAGCAGAAGACGGTGACAGCGATGCAAACTAATGCGGTTATTCCCATGGCGAGAAACACTGCCTTTGTTTCATAATAGCTGTAAAAGATACATATGATGATTAAAACAAAAAAAAAAAAAACTAAGACCATCACGGGTGATCAAAATGTACAGTGTTTGTGTATTTTGGGTGTATTGCTGGAGTTTGAGCCAAAGACTAACCTCGAAATTGTCCCAGACATGTAAGACAAGGCGAGAGTCTGCAAGATAAAACATGAAAACAATGAGTGGGTTGGAATCTTTTTCAGGTTTCTTTTTTTTTTTTTTTTTTGGGGGTTTGACTGGAATAATAAAGCAAAACAAAACAAAGACAGCCAGGTATTTGTTTTGTTTTGCTTTATTATTCCAGTCACTCCTCATAATATGTTCTTAGTTTGGCCATATGGGTCTGGTGGATCATACCCAATATTGCCTTCTGACCCAACATCTATAACAAAAGAATACTTACAAATATTCCCAGCAGCACAAGGTTCCACGGGAAACGCCTCCTGAACACAAAGACGTGAGGAACATTTAAAAATGTATACACACACTCAAGTATGATTAAGGGTTATACACATTTATATAAGATAGAACATTATCAGTAGAAAAAAAATATTTCTAACTTAGTAAAAAAAAAAAAGGCCATAACTTACCTCGGCCCTTTGCAGCAGACGAGAATGCAGTAAACCATAAAATAGACCACACTGTGGAGAGATAAATCACCATGATTGTTCCTGTATATAACAGCAAGAAAAATAGCACTGAGAATATTGCCGGTTCCGGGAAGTTGCTCAGTCGTTGTTTAATTGCACTGAACGTATATGTTATTGGTTTGTTCCTGGAGTGTAACTCACAGAGACGCCCAGTAGATGCCCGGGTACTTGATGACGAACAGCCTCACTGGGTCACTGTGAAAGCAAAAGACACTCGGGATCACTCGGAGTAAACTGTTCCTCGCCAGACACATTCAACTCTGGAATATTAGGCCGTGATGAGACGGGGGACACTTACACAAACGTAAAGACGGCGACAACTGAAAAGGTGACGGCGAGCTGTGCTGTTAGAATTAAGTAAACCTGCCCACAAACACAAAGCCGAGCAGTTCCGTTGAGCACACGGGAAAACACGATCGTCATGAGACGCGCAGCAGAAGTCTGTGTGTGACACCACCAATGATGGGACTCATTACCTTTCTGATGAAGGCATGCCGAATAGATGTGCTCTCCCACTGGGCGCTCAGAAAATCCTCCATGTCTCCTGCAGAATTGGGAACACCGAGGTGGTAATTTACACTACTTACACCTAGGAGCTAATTTAATGTAATGCAAAACTTGAATAACCTAAGTCCTGTATCATCCCCTCAGAACCGTGGTTGGATGGAGGCACTCCAGCAGACAGAGTCGGTATTGTGGTCGGCATTCCAGACGGAGAGAAGCCGGGGCCTGCCCACGTCCCGGCTTGCGCGTAGACGGCCTCCTGGCCCCAGTAGCCAGGCGGGCCGGGGTACATGCCCGGACTGGGGCTGTAAGATGGAGGTGGGGGGAGAGGGGAGCCACGCTGTGGCTGCTGGGGGTAGTTCCCATACTTAGGGTGGTGTAGTGCATCCTCGTAGGGTGGAGGGTTATCAGTTTTAGACGTCATGATCTTTCCTTAAAGAGAGGATGAGTGAGCTGCCATGACACATATTGACTATACATATAAAAGGGTAAGAATATCCATAACTTTCAACTCACTACTCAAGTCTGGTCAGTTTGTTATACACGGTTGTCCAATCAATTACTATGTACTTACACTTTCCAGTGTCACAATTACTAAAATTAAATCTGGTTATTATATGATTATTATAAGCAAAAGCTACAACACGATTAATCCACCTTGTAAAAAAAAAAAAAAAGGAATAGTCCAAAATGTATGTAATTATCTGCTGGAAAAAGATAGGGCCGTGCACAAATAGATACATATCAAATAACCAAATCATACCAGATACGTGTATAGGAGCAGAGACACAAAGTGAGAACATAAACCAATAAAAGGGAAGAAAGGAAAAAACATATTACTCACCTGGCGGTTTTAACCTGAAATGAGATCACTGTTCGGTCCTTTCTCTCCTTGGAGGTTTGCAGAGTAACACACAGGTGGATGTCATCTTTGTAACAGGATATGTTCACTGAAACTTACACTGTTACTGATGTGTCTCAGAAAGCGTGGTGACTCCGGTTGCTCAAGCTCCTCTTCAAAAAAAACGAAAACAAAAAAACAATTGAATAAATAAACCCCACAGATTGCCGTGGCCTACACACATTTAGTATGTTAGGTAGGGTATGTAACACTGCTCCCAACATTGAGTTGATTTTTTTAAGCAGTCATCCTGAGAATCTTTTTTCAAAAGGCCTATCATATTTTATTTCCCCTCTAAGTAGACCCAAATGTTAGGTATATTATTATACAGCCAACGATAGCTGTCTCAGAACATTAGGCATCGCTAAATTATTTAGAAGTTTACCAAAACTTGGTTCCATTCCGTATCGATGCCATAAACAATTAATTCAGGTGGCATTAAGTCATACTTGTGAAATAGATTGAGTAGTGAATGCTGGGCTAAAGCCTCAAAAGTATAACTTTTAACAGGCCTATGAATGTGTTTTTGTGGCAATGGAATTAACTTTGAATTGGCGTAAGAGGTCATTATGTCACTCTTTAAGCACAAAAAGTAATCAGAGTACTCGGATGTGAAAGAGATTAAAAAAATGTAGTTCTTTTTACAATTAACGCTATTTTAATGGTGTACAATTTTCTTTAAAAAACAATATATATATATATATATATATATATATATATATATATGTATATATATTATTGTTTTTTACACTATGTATATATATATATGTATATATACATATATATATTTATACGTATATATATATATACGTATATATATATATGTATATATGTATATATACGTATATATATACATATATATATATATATATATACACACATATATATACTATATTATATATATATATATATATATACATTGTTTTTTAAAGAAAATTGTACACCATTAAAATAGCGTTGGTTAATTTAATATATATATATATATATATAACGTTATATATCCTCGCTTCCGGAGTTGGCGCGTACGTCGCGCCACGTCATCACGTCACGCTCAGAAGCTATGGCGCTTCCTGATTGGATTGTAACGCTGCTTGCCACCGCATCCTTTTGCTTCTTCTTATATTTATGTGTTCGCTACAGACGCAAAGGACAAGCACTCTGGAGGAAATTGTTGTGCAAAATAATGGCCCGCACGGAGAAGCCGTTGTTCCGGATCGCGTGAGTCTGACGTGACCTTGCTTTGATGAAACAGGATTGTGTTGACACCGCGGTGATTGTCAGACGTGCAGATAAACAGCATTCTAGCCATTCTTATTAAGAGAGGCCCAACAACACTGTGTTCACATATGGTGCAGTTTCATTTTGCTTTGCCATTCGACAAAAAGTATGAATGTTAGCCCTGACAATGTGGTCAAAAATGTCCACTGTTTTATTTTGCATTACGAGACATGCACATATATATATATATATATATATATATATTTTTTTTTTCATGCCAACCAACTACTTGTCGTATTATACTCACTGCTGCTTGATGGAACCCTTTTTATCTAGAACATCTAGAAAATTGCTGTTGTGTTTTGGTGGTGTTTTAACTCACGGAGCTAGTTTGCACTTTTCCCACGCGATGCTTGCATATGTTTAGAGAGATGGGGACATGGAGGGGTTTTACATGATCGACCTCTGCCACGCCACATGTCTCCTAGCTCCCTGACCTGTTTCCTAGGTACACACTGTACACTAAGACCAGACTTGGCTACATGTACTACAAGAGGCAAATGAGGAAAGCCAGAGAAAACTACCCTGCTGGACACTCCACAGCTCAGCCCACGGAGAGTGATGGTATGCAGCATTCTGGATGTTACTCTTCACTATGCTCATAGTTCATATGTTTTCAGATATGAGATGCTGAGTGCCACCTGTAGAAAATAAAGGCTCCGTTAGTTGGGTCAAATATAATGCCTATGTTTTACAGGATACCTAAGTGTATGTATACATTTTATTACCGTCAATGCAAAAATGCTTTCACGTCGAGACACACTATGAGCATCATATGTACCTTTTTTAATACTACGTATCTGCTTCTATCATTCTAAATGAAAAAAAAAAATGAAAAAAAAAAGTGTAATATTGTCCTGAATACTTAATTTATAATTCTCTGTCTGCCCACAGGTATCAAAATCATTCCTATCCCGGTCCTGTCTGACAACTACAGCTACCTCGTCATTGACACCGCCTCCAGTGTGGCCGTTGTCGTTGACCCCGCGGACCCTCAAACAGTTCAGGTGAACTCCGCTGTGTGCATTGTGTCTAGATAACACTTAAAATACCTTTTTTTTTTTTTTTTTGTTGATGAGCAGCTTTCAGATCAATATCACTATGCAGATAATGACAATTCTGCTGTGCATTAATTGTCGCCGTCTTTGTTGCAAGAGGAGATTGCTTGTGGGTTTATATGACAAAAAAAGATCGATACAATGGGACTGGAAAATTGGCGCTATGAATGTGATTTGTAATTCTTGACCACAAACCACTTGTATCAAGCTCACGAACCCAGAGTGACTCTGTCGGCGTCACTTCCTTTTTTTTTGTTCGCCGTACAATTGTTTGTATTTTACGACAGCGGTTGATCGTCACCGGTTGTGGTTGCGGTGGATGAGCGTGCCTGTGCCTCCTCAGCAGCATCCATTACAAGCACCAAAGGGAAACGACTAAAGCCGTACTGTGTCAACCGTCTGAAATACTCTGCCGCTCAGTGTTGTTTGATATGGGGATTATTAAAAATTGTGACAGCTTTTTGATTTTTTTTTTTTTTTTTTTTTTTTCTTCTTTCAGGCAGCTCTTGAGCAAGAGGGAGTGACCTTAGAAGCAATACTCTGTACACACAAGCATTGGTGAGTTTTATAGATGTTATACATACAAGACCCGTGATGTGATGGGGCTTAATGTACCTCACATGACAGGTTATTAAAACTGTATACTGAGTCAAGTGAATATAGGTAAACATGGTGTTGTCATGCACACAAATGCTGGTTTTCCTATTTTAACACGTATTAAACCTAATCCAAGGGAAACATCAATTTCACTATTATTATTAGAAAGCTACATGGATCTGTCGGATATTCTCTCCAGGCTTCATCTTGAATAAAGAGTGTGTGGTTGATAAGGCTGAGTGTCGATTTGAAGGCAAAGGCATGTTTTCTAATGTGTCCACAAAACTGGCAAGCCTCCGCTTTTGTGTTTCACTTCCAGGGATCACAGTGGGGGAAACAAAGGGTTGAAAAGGATTCACAGCTCATGCAGAGTTTATGGAAACGCTGCTGATAACATTCCTGGCCTCACGCAGTAAGTTCCTGCTTCCCCACTGAATTACTCTGACTGTACTTAGGCTACATCCACACTCATCGTTTTTGTTTTAAAAAACGAATATCACATGACTATTCACGTACACTGGGCATGCGGGTGCGGGTGTAAACAGGAAGTAGATTGGTGGCTTGGTTAGTTCCAGAAAATACGACTGTATTACGAGTATTACAGTAGTCTTTAATAATGAAAGGTCGTGCTTTATGCTTAAGATTTTCCTCTAAATTCCACATTTCGTGGAGAGTTTTCGAAGTTTTATTTTTCCGACTTCGTTACAGGGCTGCAGGTCTCTCTCTCTCTCTCTCTCTCTCTCTCTCTCTCTCTCTCTCTCTCTCTCTCTCTCTCTCTCTCTCTCTCTCTCTCTCTCTCTCTCTCTCACACACATATCCAATTTACTTCATAATGAACACTTACAAATCAAACCTTAGATAACGCTGGACGGGCCCGGCTCGCTAATCGCTCCAATAACAGCTGCTTCCTGCGCGTGTCGGCAGTAGTAGGATTATAAAATACTGAATTTAACTGCACAACAGCTGCTGGTAGCGACAACAAGGCCTGTAATCAGGTTATCCATGTTAAATCAACATGTTAGTCGATCGATAATCAAGGGTCACGTGATCGGGGCGCGACGAATCGGGGAAGGACGCGTCGTGACTGCGAAGGCCCGATCAAGTAGCCAACGCGGGCGTCTACGTCATCGTTTTTAAAACGTATGCGTTTACGCCCGTCCACACTAGGAAGGTAACCCCAGAGTTTTAGAACGTATCCGTCCTCGGGAACGTTTCTTTTCAACGTATCCGTTTGCGGTGTTCTAAAACTCCGGCCTAGTGTGGAAGCTCAGTGTAAACGTAGCAAAAGATATGCGTTATAAAATGGAAACGTAGTGGTGTGGAGATGGCCTTAGTCCTGTCTTGTTCCCTCTGTCAGCACTAGTAGCAGCTGACTGCACGGTGCATTATCATAATATGATAAACTGTTCTGTTATGCCTGGAGGGGGTGGGGGTCTAAGAATGCAGCCATCCTAAGCTAGTGTATATTTCAAAATGAAGACCAACGTCACTGCTTGGACCAGAAAACCCTTTGTAGTCCCATATGATTTGATTGGAAAGTAAACTTAAGGGGTATTTCTTTTTATATTTGAAAGATACTGCACATACATCAACGTTTCTTTTCTATTTTATCTATTTTTTGTCAGTTGACTATGTTTAGAAATGTACTTCCCAATGCCCCTTTACGCTTATTAAGTAACCGGCAGTCAAAAAAAAACATCGAGATCTTCCGTTTTCCTTCGAGCACTTATATTCTTTCTGTTCCCAGCCCTCTCGCACACAAGGACTCGGTAACTGTTGGCCGGATGCACTTTAAGGCCCTCTTCACTCCCGGACACACAGTGGGTCACATGATCTACCTCCTGGACGGCCAGGTGGTCGACGCACCCTCCAGCCTCTTCTCTGGTGACCTGGTGTTCCTCTCAGGATGTGGTGAGTCCTAACAGGACGGGATCATATAGGGATGATCATATAGGGATGATCATAAGAGATGATCATATAGAGATGATCATGTAGAGATGATCATGTAGAGATGATCATGTAGAGATGATCATATAGAGATGATCATATAGAGATGATCATATAGAGATGATCATGTAGAGATGATCATATAGAGATGATCATATAGAGATGATCATATAGGGATGATCATATAGAGATGATCATGTAGAGATGATCATATAGAGATGATCATATAGAGATGATCATATAGAGATGATCATATAGAACTCGCATTGTGTTTCACAGCAACACAGACGAGACAGGAAACACACAACAACTGAGACCTCTGTGATGCGTCTGTTTGATGGGAAGTCACGCTACACACAACGCGGGCCACTGAGTGACTGCGAGGAGATGATGAATTAGCAGTTTGCGGTTATGCTAAGCTAAATAGGCGACATCTGCTCGACGCGGTCAGTGAGAAGAAATCC
The DNA here is from genome assembly GCA_016806645.1 of Ophiodon elongatus. Taxonomy (NCBI): domain Eukaryota; kingdom Metazoa; phylum Chordata; class Actinopteri; order Perciformes; family Hexagrammidae; genus Ophiodon; species Ophiodon elongatus. The sequence goes on from JACSYO010002153.1 coordinate 2,046,021, forward strand.
GTAGGGTTGGACGATATGACTGACGATAAACCAAATTACTGTCCAACACAAAGCCGAAGAGAGAGAGACACACACACACACACACACATATAGAAATAGGTATTTATGGACTGGAGACACTTATGTTGCAATACCCATAAGTCTCCACAACGTGGCCACAATGTACAGGCAGCACTATTTTACACAAGAACATGCTGCCATCAATAAACCAGATCACTCGACTGGTAGAAACTGCCCTCGCACGGTCTCACGATCATTTACTTGCCTTCTACTTACACGCCTTTTTCTTTTACTCCCTCTATACGGTATGGTTAAATAACCCCCATGACCTCTGATGAATCAGAGGTCATGAGATGTAATTCCTAGCCAATTGACCAAATCCAAAATGTGCACAGATACCCTGTTGACCTCAGTTAAGTCAAACCTGTTCTTGTTGTTTTCAGGGAGGATGTTTGAAGGCAGCGCCACGACAATGCTGTCGTCTCTGGACACGGTGGCCTCCCTGAGTGATGAAACTCTATTATGGCCCGGTAAGAAAATCTTGGTGTCCGACAAGTGCGCGGCGGCGCTTTTTTCGAGGATGTGTTGCCGCGGCTTGGTTTCTGTAACTTTTTTGATGGACAACGCTGCAGCAGTCGGAGTCACGAAAGAGGTTGTGTGTCCCACCGGCATGTCCCTCAGGTCACGAGTATGCGGAGGACAACCTACTGTTTGCGGCTGAAGTTGAGCCTCGCAACGCTGCCAGGGAAAACAAATCTCAGTGGGTGCTGCAGCAGCGAGGCCAGAAGCTGTGCACGGTGAGAATGATGTATTGCCATTGTTGTGCGCCTCTGTACCGCTCCGTTCCAGAGAGGACGCATGACGTCCAGCACCTGGGAAGAAGGGTTTATCACCGGCCTACAGTGGATGTGTTGTCAGCGGGGGGGCGGGGGCAGGGGGGGCGCTCCTCCTCCTCCTCCTCCTCCTCCTCCTCCTGCTCCAGGCTCTCGGTCTCGCCTGAGATACAGTCTGGAGCAGAGCAAAGGTTCACTGTTGAGAGAAGTGGCTATCCAGAATTTAGATTAGTTTTTATCTGCCATCTATACAGCGTGGCACTGGAGGCAGTTTCACACATTTGTGACAATGAGCCCTTTTCTTTTTTTTTAAAAAAAACAACACACCTTTTGCTTGTCGGCAGGAAAAGCGCAGGCGTTACCGATAACATTACCGACGGACCGGGAAGCTGCGATAGCTTGACAGTGAGCAAGCACGGACAATACCAGGACCCTGAAACTGAAGCAGCCTGATGGAAGTCAGCCATCGTTCATTTTAGTGTTCAGTGCCTGTGCTTTCCCCACCGTGACACGTAACAACAAATTAGCAACTGCAGTGGTGTGTCCGGCCTGCTGTGATACTGCTGCCTCAGCCTCGGCTAGCTTTTGATACTGCGCACCCATTAGCTACAATTTGTTTAGTGGTGGGGAAGGAGAGCTGTACATTAAACAATATGAGAGCACAGATTCCCATTAACACTTAAACTCTTTGTTTGAGCTGCTTTTATGATCCAGGGTTTTATCTGGATTGGCTGTTTCTGTGGATTATGCTACGCTAGTGCAATGCCCGTTTAGAACACACGAGTGAGCGCACGCACGCACGCACGCACGCACGCACACACACACACACACACACACACACAGATTCCTTGCTTTACAGTTAGATGATGCTGCTACAGCGCCACCTATTGGCCAAATGGCACCAAATCAGGAAATGTGACATGTTTTGCAGATTAGGGCACAATTCTAAATGGCTATCTAGACACAACTGGTTATGGATATTATTATTTTAATATTCTATGAATATTAAGTATATTGTAATATATTTCTGAGAGTAATGGTTCAGAAGTTACAGGCGAGAACAAAGTGCACCAGCTTCGGCTCTGCACATCTCCGGGTCCCCAGCAGTGCGTCGGCCAAGTGGGAAGTAAATCTGATGAACGGTTGATGTTGATGTATGCAAAGGACAGACAGACAGACAGATATGCTTTGCTTTATAGTTAGATTAAATGCATGAAATGGAAAGATAAAAGGTGATTTATTGTTTCTGAGGAGACGTTTTGCAGCTTTTGAATTGGGGCAGAAATGCAAAGCCGTGCTGGTTTGAGTCAGCAGCCATCGCTTGTCCCCCACAATTGTAATCCGCGAATGAGCGAGTGTCATGTGACTTAGTGCGGCCGCTATCGTGAGACGATGCACATCAATTCTGCCTTTTTTTTTGACATGCTCTTCATTTCCAGAGTCCCTCCACCATCGGGGAAGAGAGGCAGTACAACCCTTTCCTGCGCAGCCACTCGGCGGATCTCCACCTGGCCCTGGGGGTCCAGCAGTTCCAGGATGAAGACTGGACCCAGTTCAGAGCTCGGGTGCTGGAGGAGCTGCGTAAGCGCAAAGACCTCTTCAACAGGAGATAGTATTTTAATAAAATGGCCAGCTAAACTATGACAAACGGAGCAATGAGCTCACCTGTTCTGGAAAGTGTTAAGTTTTTAAAGTAACAACGAGCGGAGCTACGAGGTACTGACTGAAAGGTTAAGTCTGTTCAAGGAAACCAGTTTTGTAAATTCAAAACGGCATTAAGTCATTTTTTTGACCTTTTATCAGAGATCACTAGGAACGTAGTCACAACTTAATTTTCACATGATTCTAATCAATAAGCCTATTACCTCTACACATGTGTGTTAAGTTGATTTTGTGTTTATAGACAGAACAGTGCTCAGTTATTCCTCTTTGACGTAGAGACATAAACAAATGTAGATTTGCATGAGTAGCTTTCTATCATTTTACAAGTAGGTACGAGCAGATTTCTGGTTCTGGTGCGTGAAACAAAAGGATAGCAGGTCTGCATACTACATAGGTTCATTTAGCATTTAGGTACTGTAATTATACTGCATAATTATTTTATTTTTTTAAGTAATGCATTGTTTTAAAAACCTTCGGTAAGCTGCTTTCACATTTACAGTGTTGCTGAAGAGTGATTAACTTCCCGGTGGAAGTTGGGATCTTTGGACTTGAGTATTTAATCGTGAATATTTGTTTTTGTTATGTTATTTTCAACAATGACGGTACGGTTAATCTGACATATCACAAACACTCCTCGCTGTCGGTACTAGCACAATGTACAGGGGGGGGCGGGGGAGGGGGGACGGGGGAGGGGGGGTGGGGGGGTCTGGACATGAGCCTTTCATGTGAATCTTTGCTGAATCCATGAGCCAGTTTTGTTTTGTAAAGAGACGTTGCTGACATTAGTGCTTTACGGTGATTGTGATTGGGCTACTAGTTTTGTTTTTTTTACCAACAAGTTTCATTTTATAATTTTTAGATTCTCTGAGGCCCACAGGTATTAGAGGTGGAACACGTGTTTTCCACTTGTTTGTACGGGCAGAATGAATAGGATTGGCAGGTCGGGGTCTGGAGACACAACATTCAAAGTAGACCCCTCCTCCCCCGGCTCAACGACACTGGAAGCGCACGCCCCCTGACCGGGGTTTAGGTTTAGGTTTAGGTTTAGGTTTAGGTTTAGGGTTTTTGCAAGTGGGTGCTAGCGAACAGTTAAATACATGCAGGTTTTTTTTTTTTTTTTGAGAGGGATTGTTTTGGAGTCTGTACATCCTACTCATTCTGCCTTTTAACAAATTGTTTCACATTCAGAATTGTACTGTGAGCACTACGAGAACATGAACAACGCGTGTGAAGGATTTGACTGGTCATTGTGATTTATGTATGTATGTATGTATGTATGTATGTATGTATGAAATAGGACTGAATTACTGTTGAAGAGATGATTTCTCATGTTCGCCCGTAATTGATAATAAATGTTCAGGGTGATGTTGAATCAAGCAATCTGTAGGGAAACACTATATGTTTCGCAATCACTTTCCACTTTTGTTTAAAATGTATAATATTTAAGAGAAAGACGGTGATGGACAGATCTTTAATTTTCTCTCTAATATGAGAATACAATGTGACATATAGACTGCGGTACTCACAAATCAGAAGGAATGTTTTAGAGCCAATTTGAAAACGTTTGGAAAGATTGTACATATATTTTTTTTTTTTTTTAATATATTGAAGGATTTATTATACTGTGACGATACAATGGATGCAAATTATTTCAGTATAATAAACAATCTTCTTCCCACACACATGATATGGTTTCTGTTGTCATTTCGTAATGGAAATGTGATGCAGCCGCCGTGTCGGTGGAGACGGACCAGAATGCAAAGGAATAAACCTTTTAAACTTTTGAGGAGCTGTGAACACTCTTCAGATTCCTCCGGTGCTCCTGCAGTAGTGCGCGTATCAAAGCACCTTGTCCCCTGGTGATTGTTGACTAAAATGTTATTCTGTTTGTTTGATGCCGATTCCCATCTTATTTGCATATGTTTGAGTTATGAATACCACCACATGGGAGACTGTTTTACTTCAGGTTACGTTTTAATGAGGAAAACTGAAAGTAAACTCCTTCATTAGAGCCGCGTATGTGTTATTTGTTGTCTTTATCAGTGTTCATAACTGACAGCTGAGTTATTTTTCCCACTGCTGTGACTTCCCTAAACTCAAAGAGAATAACCTACTTTATGCACATGCAGAAGACACTCTGGAAACGAGAAAGGTGAAGTGAACTTTCTGTCGACAAAGCAGGGTGATGATACAGAGCAACAAGCAGCAGGGTTACTAACCAATACGCTCGAGATGCATAAATCAGAGGGGCACTGATGAAAGTAGAATCGGTCATTTATTTCCATGTTAATACTGTTTGAGTTTGTTCTTACCAACATCAGAATGTCCTTGAAAAAAACCCGCGATGCACTAAATACAGTCAGAAGCAGAAGCTCCTGAAACTCACAGTCTCTCAATACTTTCAGAAATACATAATTAAAAACAGCCACAACCAGAAACCACTGCCCTGATGAACACAAACTCAAATCTATTGTAAAGAAATGTGCAATCAAAGTACAATTTACTATGTCTTGTGTGTCATTAATAATACTATTCCCACTTTATTTTATTTTCATTTTGATGTTGGCTCGTAAAGGAACAGGTGTACATAATTAAATTAATGATGGCTGAATTCCACTGAGCTGCTTCGTGTTGGAGTAATTGTTAATGTTCGTAGTAACACCTGTGCTTCTCCAGCCGTAACATATCAAAATGTCTGCGATGAAAAAGGCCTGTTATGAATAATTTGTATGTAAATCAAAGATGATCATGACCAACAAGGCCTTCCCTGACTCGACGCTTACATTCATTCGTATTCATTTACACATACCTGCACAACTGTATACTGAAGTAATTTTTCTCATTTGGATTTAAAATGATGTCTTTATACTATTGCACAGTGTTTATTGTTATAGACCAATCACCAAGTCAAATTCTTGCAATAAACTGTTTCGGATTCCGAATAATTGTATGGATAGGACAAACATATCGCTTGACAAGATAACTCAAAACTATTAGTGGTCATTTCACAACACAAGGGATTGCTTTATATTTTGTTGTAATCTTAGATGTAAGCATTACTAGGATATAGTTGTTTATATCTGTCTGGTTATTTCACATACAATTACACATGCAATGCACTTTGAATATTTTGTTCTAAACAACACCATGTTTTTCTTCAATAAGCAAACATCTTTTTGAACATTGCCATTTTTGGAGAATTTGTCAAGTGCACAACAGACAGTAACCATGTATACTGTGTATACACTGTATATACATTGTCTGAAAAATAGAGAAACTAACTATTCATTTAACTTATGAAAACGATACAGATTTAGCATCTCATTCAGCATATATTATTATCATATCTTATTTTATATTAATTACCAAATCCCCCTGGATAGTGCAAATGATAACCCTGTCTAATTATTAGACTAATAGTCTCTTTTGATGAGCATTAGATTCTGCACATCTCCTCCGCTCCGTGTCACCAGCTCACTCCGCTCCGTGTTTTCCTTCTGCTCTCGCCTACGTCACCGGATAGGAAGGGAACCCGGAAATACCAGACTCCCCAAGCTGCAGGTAGTCCTCCTCAGGCTGGACTTGTTCTCTCTCGCATCACAGCTTTCCGATCAAAAATGTTGAAGGCGGTTATTCTAATCGGAGGCCCCCAGAAAGGTGAGAACACATCTCATCCCTGTTTCTGTAAGAGTCAGCTGGACTGTGGTCCAAGCGACGCTCGGTGTCTGAGCCCTCCAGAGACCCAGCTGGGCTTGTTTATAACACTGACGTGGCACAGTGACGGCACACACACGCACACACACACACAACAACAACAACATTAAGACTTTATAACCTTACACACTCACTGACAACGTGTGACTAACAACACAGTCTCTGCGGGTGACGGTTCTTAGTTGTATCTATTCACTGTTATTGTTTAATTTAACTAAAGATCCATAATCCCTCGTATCACGTGGACGTACTCCTGTTTAAAAAAATTAGCCGTTTCAAGATTTACCATAGGAATAAGTTATGTAATAAGTTTAATCGTGGCGTTAGGACACACTATTCACTTCGGCATAGTTGCCATCCATTCATAAATATTAAGAGGAACCGAGTGGAGATATTCCAAAAAAATCACTTAACGTTACATGCACAGTTGAGTACCAAACCCCCCAAAAGCCCCAATTGCTTGTCTATAAAGATGGACATTTAAAACACAAAATCTTCTGAAAGGATTTTTCTTTGTATGCATAAGAGAGGTCGTGACGTCACTTATAATGTAGTTAGGGGGTTCTGTGTGGGTTGTAATGCTCACTGGAAGGAAAAGGAGTGATCTGCGTTGTAATCTGATTAGTAAGTAATCCCCAACGTTGCTTTGCAGGCACACGGTTCAGGCCGCTGTCATTTGAAGTGCCCAAACCCTTGTTTCCAGTGGCTGGTGTGCCCATGCTGCAGCATCACATTGAAGCATGTGCCAAGGTGAGAGTCACCGAGAGTCATCGTTGGTCTACAGCTCTCAGTGTTAAACTTGAATTCAACCAAATGTAAATTAAATTTAAGCTCAGTCCGTCTTTACCAGCCTTTACGGGCGCGTTGTGACTCAGATAATAACCCCGAATGAAATCCGTCCAATAATGAAGGTCTCTTGTGTTACAAGGTACCGAATATGAAGGAGATTTTGCTCATCGGCTTTTATCAACCAAACGAAGAACTGACCAGATTCCTGTTCACTGCACAGCAGGAGTTCAAAATTTCCATCAGGTAAACAGCAGAGCTCAAAAACATGTAAACAGCAGAGCTCTTAGTCACGTCAGCCGACGAGTACAGACTTACTAGTTACTTGTCTACAGATCATTTATAGCAATCACTTATATACTTCTCATATAAAGGGGGGTGGTGGGAGTTATGAGAATGTACCGCTCAGGTGTCAATCTCATAAAGACATCCTCACTGTACGAGAACGTCAGTCTTTTGATATTTACACATAATCCAGTAAGGAACAGACGCCACTCGTACAGAAGTATATATTGGCATGTTTATTCTTCTTTTTGAGTTGATGTTCGAGGAGTGGTACTTTTCCTGCCGTGGTGCGCCGCCGCTGCTGATGGACTGCCGATATGCTGTTCTCCCTGACTCTCCACCTCAGGTATTTGCAGGAGTACGCAGCCCTGGGCACAGGAGGGGGAATCTATCACTTCAGAGATCAGATTGTCTCCGGCAGTCCAGAGGCTTTCTTTGTTCTGAATGCTGATGTTTGCTCAGCGTTTCCGCTCGCAGAGATGCTCAGCTTCCAGAAGGAACACGGAGAACCGAACAGCTTTGTGATTCTTGGGACGACGGTGAGAGATCATTATTAACAGTTCTTACTTTCCTGAATAAGTGAGACTCCCAAGAAAATGTCGTCTTTCTGTTATTTATTGTTCAGCTTTTGGCATGCTGAATACAATGGAATGTCAGATCTCAGCTCTTCAGTGTAAAACACTCGATGTGTCCTAATCTGTAGTGCCGTCCTTCTCCACTCAGGCAAACAGAAAGCAATCCCTGAATTACGGCTGCATTGTCGAAAACGAGGAAACGCACGAGGTATTTAACACGTCCCCGTTTTATTTCCCTGAATTGTCACTAACTTACTATTTCACCTTGAAATAACAACTACTCCTCTTTTTTTTTTTAATTCAGGTCTTGCATTATGTGGAAAAGCCAAGCACGTTTGTGAGCGATATCATAAACTGCGGCATATACCTCTTTAAGCCAGACATCTTCCAGCATATCGGCGCCTTCTTTCAGAAGAACCAACAGGACATGCTGCTGTGAGTTGACCCGCCTCCTCCCCCGCCCCCCCCCCCTCCATCACCTGCGCGCGGGGATGCATGTGAATTCCATTTAATTCCATTTAATTCCATTTCTTTGGTTCTCTTCATGTGTCCTTTTTCCTTCCCTTCTCCTCCCCGCCATGATTTCTGTTTGCTCACACAATCATCAGCTATCCGTACGATGGGTAAGTCGGTGTAGTTCTAGAGCACTTGGTGTCTGGTGTGAGCTGTAGAAAGACGACCCGTGGCGAGTCTTGAGATTGCACAGGCTGCTTTGTGAATGTTGCCTGTGACCCTTCTTCTTTCTGTCTCTGCCAAACGATGCACCTCTCGTTGTGCGAGCAGCTCGTTTTAATTAATTAATGAATGAATTCATTAATTAATGAATTGTGCCTTTTGGCAGATTTAGTCCTTGACACAGGCACTACATTGTCCTTTGCCTGTCAGCGGTTTAAATGTATTGGTTATTGTTTACTTTGTGTTGCAGAGTTGGATGAGAAAATTGATGCCGCTCTCATATCTGTTTAGTAAGCATAAAGCCTCACCGGTTAGCTTAGCACAAGGATGGGGAAATAGCTAGCTTGCCTCTGTCCAAAGGTAACAGAATCCTCCACCACCTTATTTATAGCACATTAATCAACCCCCCACCGCAGTGTCAAACCGGTGATTAACTATTTAACATTTGGTTATGTGCTGGACTATATGTAGGCAGTCAGCCAACTGCTCCGAGCTCAGAAACGGTCCTTCACATAACCTGTCCTTGTACTAGCTGGCTGTAGCGTTATATTTAATGGACAGTTATGAAAGGGTTATCAATATGTAATAATATATAATATATGCGACAACCATATTTGTAGGTAAAAAAAACAACCAACAACCGTTGTCTGGTATTAGGATTTATTTTGTTGGTGTCGTCCCTGTTGTTTCTTTAGGTTAGTTAGCAAAGACTAATTAGAAATCCCGCATTTGGTGAAACTTTAAGTTACACACTTGCATGTTATGTTGTGAATTCTTGCTTCATTTGTTAGTTGCTCCACTTCCAACTGTGCTTTTCGTCGGAACATTAGACGAAGCGTCCTGTCTGATGACGGCCTAAATATGCATGTGGACAGACGGCACGTTACACGTGGGATTACTCAATGGATTTTTATTTTATCACATTTTTGGAGATTTGATACTTTTTTTTTTTTCACTTTTGTTTTCAAATGTTCACTATTGTGAAGTAGCTCTACCATTGGGCACCAAAAGGACACCTGAATATATGTTTCAAAAGGTCAAACCACACTGCATAATTCACCTGCTGACATCAATAACACTTAAATGAAGCTGGGCACTGAATCAGCAAAATTATTGAACACATCAGAGATGCTTGATAGAGATGAGATGGGTTATACTGCGAAGTCTCTAGGGGAGCGCTTTGCCTCTAACCACATCCCCTCCTTTTTGGTAAAACTCCAATGCAATCCTTTAAAATATTCTTTTCATCAATATTTAACACTCTGTTTCATCTTGGGGCTCTCACAATACACTATGCTAGAGACCCTGATTAATATGGAACACATAGACTCCTCTACTTAAGTTTTGGATCACTACTAGGTAATCAGCTTTGGTTTCCACCCAGCACTGACACCATCAAAGTTAGGATCATTGATGCATTTTAACTCACTCCTCTGATTTAATTCTAGGGGCTGGTTTGCAGGGCAATAAATTCATGTTTTTCTTTAGCTCCAAAGAAAACTTTAGAGTTTATGGTGCCACTGGGTTGGTTGGATATAATTATCGGAGACTATTTGGAGTACAAGTGGGGTAAACAGAGAGCAAACTCTTTTTTTTTTTCTGGCACAAGAAAATGCTGGTTCAACACATTTATTTACATCGTTCGTCTGATAATTGGGGAGAATGGTGAAGTTGGTCACAAAAGACATACAATGGGTTGTTGTCTGGAATGTATTTAGGTTATCATTTTGTGCATACAATCATGTGGCCTTATGTTTTGTAAAAACGATCGATTTGTTTTTTTTTTTATCAATATGTAGAGAGAAAATATTGATTTAATAACAACCATACCCTATATAGTGGCTGGGCTTAGTGTGACGTTGTAGTGAAAAGTGAACAGAATGAATCTAATCTTCAGTTTATAGTGTATTTTTCTGTTTTATGACCCAACTTTGTCTTGGCTTTCGTTCTAACCCCTAACTTTTGTGCACAAGATTGTATTTTCTAATAAATGAGGCCCCTTGCGCTGGTTTGTTATTGCCATAAACTGATGGTCTGTCGCTTGCAGAGAGGAGCCAACCAACGGCTGGCACCGAGCGGAGGCCATCAGGCTGGAGCAGGACATTTTCACTGCCCTGGCAGGACAGGGCAAGCTCTACGTGTATAAGACCCTAAGCTTCTGGAGCCAGATTAAATCTGCAGGGTGAGTGCACATGTCATAAATACTGTCACATTCAACAGCACCGTGTAGCCTGTGCAAAGGTTGGAGGAGAGGAGAGAGACATTGGACATGCATATAGGCTTGAATAGTATTTATGCAAAATTGGTGCGTTCGGATTGAGCACAGTTGGACACTATTTTTATTCTTTTTGAACCATTAATATTCAAAACATTACGCTGGAACACCGATACCACACAATACTGCCTGAATCCAAAAGAGGCCGCGTGATAATGATGGCATAGATATCGGTGCGTTCAAAAAAAAAAAAGAAGAAAAATGCCTTTTTTTGTTTTGTCATCTTTTTCTAGGTCTGCGATTTATGCCAGTCGGTTGTACCTCAACCAGTATCACACAACTCATCCTGAAAGACTGGCCTCAAACAAGGAGGGAGGGCCCAAAATAAGTGGTAAGATTCATTCAACTTTTGTAGCTTTGTTCTTCTCTAATACTGGAGACAAATCTATTCCTTTTTTTTTTTTTATCTCATCTCCCTAGGTAATGTCTATATTCACCCTACAGCCAACATTGACCCCAGTGCTATGGTAAGCGTCCCTCCCTATTGTGTTGTACTTTACACCATAAATCCATAGAAATGAACTGGTGCCCTTTTAAGAGAACACTCTTTTGTGAAAAGTATGCCGCTGTTATTGGGGGGAGGGGGAGGGGAGTGAAATACAAGTGCATATTACTTTTCTGTTTCCTTTATTGATCCAGTTGGGTCCCAATGTCTCGATTGGCACTGGAGTGACTATTGGTGCCGGGGTCAGAGTTCGAGAATCCGTCATCCTTCACGGTGCGACTCTACAGGTGAGCCCCTGTGGAAAAGGACCAGCTAAGGCTGGTTGCTACACAGGAAATGAATTGATGAAAGCCCCATTTTCAACCTATTGCCACATAAATAGGTGAACTAGCTGTTACGTTCAAGGTTTTGTTAAATAGGAGCAGCTATTACTGAAGATATCAACTCTCTCTCTCACATAATAACCTTCAAGTTTGGACTTAAACAGGAACTTAAACTGAGTAAGCTGCAATGCAAATGTATCTGCCCATTCACTGCTGGTGACATCCTAACATTTTATTAGAAACATTATCCACACTTCAACAGTGACAGTGTCTAGAATTTATCTTTAAGCTCTTCTGTCACACCAGAAATATTATCTGCCTGTGCCTCTCACAAAGATGTCATTTTTAACGATTTGGGGCCTGGCATAATTTAATCGCATGTCTCCAGCGATCACTGGGTGCCTCCAAAATGAATTTAGACTGTGGGTGACTTATTGGCTTTCATTGCATACTGCCTACAAGGACAATTTGTTAGCGGCACTATACAGTACTTCTAAATGATCTACTACTTGTTTTCAATCTTCAATTATAAGTACTTTGATTTGGCCACGCTGTGGGATCCAAATGCAGGACAGGGTGGTGGTGGTGGTGGTAAGAAGAGAGTTTTATTGTCACAGAGGATCAGGATGAAAGGCTGATGAATGAGAATGGGGATCCGGTGCCAGCGGGGAGGAATAGAGATGATGGAGACTGGGACTGGCGTGGAATGAGGGAGAAGTGTGGCAAGCCGGGGTAGCTTGGAAGCTAGTAGATTTCTGGCAGGCTGGGAGGGAGCCGAGCAAGACAGACCGGCGGGTGACGATACTGAGACGCGGGACCAACGGGTTAGTGATGCGGAACACGAAAACGCGAGATCGCCGGGAATATAAATCTCGAGGTTGGCCTTTTTAAGTGTAGCCACCACCGAGTTTGATACCGCAATCTGGGCGAGGAATGGATGAAGAACCTGGGGAGATATACTGCAGGCTGATGAGCTGAGGAGAGCCAATGACAGCTGTCGTGGAGAGGTGATGAGCTGACTGCGGTAGCCAGGAGAGTGTGGGAGGGAAACCACGCCCACGCACACACGCACACACACACACACACACGCACACGCACACGCACACGCACACACACAGACACGAACAAAACAGACAGACAGGCGAGCACTGGGCACACGGGGAGACGCAGGATGGCTACGGCTACGACCACGACGGCTACGACCACGACTGTTGCACACTGCACACATGACACCCTTATATTTTAATCACAGTTCTCTGCTGATGAAGGAACGACTTAAAAACACTTATAACACCAGATGTTTGTCATGTTGTCACGTTTTTCTTTCCGGTAGGATCACTGTTGTGTTTTGAACAGCATTGTGGGATGGGACAGCACTATTGGAAAGTGGGCGAGAGTAGAAGGAACTCCAAGTGACCCGAACCCCAATGATCCCTTCGCAAAGATTGACAGCGAGACCCTCTTCAGAGAAGGAAAGCTCACACCCTCAATTACTATTCTCGGTAAGCGTGCTCTGACCTTAAATGAAACTTGCATTCCTCAAATGCATTTTTAAATATTTTTCGTATTTTTCTTTTTCTCATTACACTTTTTTTTTTTTTAAAGGTTTTTCCTCAGAAATGAAAATGTTGTGGATTAATAAAGGAAATGCTTCCATTTTCAAAATGTTGGTTGCTGAGGCAAGGGTTACCCCTTGGCCTGTGCTGGGATCAGTCCCGGAGTAATTTTTACATATTTGTGCAACCATTTGTCTTTACCTTTTCCAGCAATAAGTGGCATACATGGCTCAATAAATCTACAGGAAGCATTATTGGATGATGTAACTGTCCTTGTCTCCATCTTTAGTGCTGAAATGTTTGCACCGCACTTCCCAGGTACCCTCTGTCCAGACAGTGCATACAATACGAGAGGATCTTTGTCTATTATTGTCTCATAATATCAGATTTTATTAAAGGATGCTCTTATTAGCCCAAACAGCTATTTCCACTGTGCCTAAAACTAAAAGGTACCTTTGGGGGTATCTTTTTCTTCATTCCAAACATATCGGAGATGTAAAATGCATCACATCCTACAGTTCCAACTGAAATGCTTAAACGTATGTCCTCTGTGCTACACTGCACAGACTAAACACAGCCTTGCTTCTCCTCCTCAGGTTGTAACGTGACCATCCCTTCAGAGGTGATTATACTCAACTCCATCGTCCTCCCGCACAAAGACCTCAACCGTAGCTTCAAAAACCAAATTATTCTCTAGTTAATCTTCCTCACTCTTCTGTCCACTTACTGTCACTGATGAAGGATGCAGCTGGACGCTCGCCGGCACCGTCTCTGAGTTACTGTATATAAGATGTCAAAAATGGAGATACGGTGCATTCATTAAATAGTTTTGAAAGATAGATTTTTTTATATATTTGTCCTCTAGCCTGTATGCATCATTGGGTGTCAGCAACATTAGAGAGAGGCTAATCACGCATGTTGATTCACCTTGAAAAGTGCTGTCATGCCAGAGGTTTATATTGTTTTTTTTTTTATTAACTTTACCGAACTGTAAAATTACCGCAGACACTAGTGTAATATATTTTGTTGGATGTAATATGATGTAAAAAAAAAAAGAAAAAGACAAGTTTATCGATAACCACTCTCTGTTTTCTCAAGGGCATCTTTGACGAACTTGAGACTTGTTACTTTAGCGCGAGAAGAGGAATTATTAGGAAATATAAATCCCTGGCTACTGACTGTGGTTAATTTTTAGAGGTGATTATATGTGTGGAGCTCTGATTAAAAATGTTTAGCATCTTCATTGTTTGTCTCAAAAATTGACTGCCACTAACATAAATCAGCGGGCTTGAGATTTACTTCGCAATCAAGTAACGTTGCCTTTTAAAATGTGAACTTAGCAGGGGGGCTTGAGACTCCACATAAACAGCAACAGCAGATACTTAAATGGTGCATCCGCAATCACTGGAGGAACTGTTCCAATTTATGGATACAGCACATTAACATTTACTTATTAAGCCCCCGAGCACTCATGATCACTTCAGCACTTTTGTTGCAATTATTGCAAAGAGAGTGTCTATTAAGGAGCGATGTAAATTGCAATACAGGAACTGCAGCATAATATATTTTAATCAAGTCATTTAAAAAACTAGCCTCCAGTGAATGGGGTAAACAAAACAAAATAACAACAATTTTTGTATAAATATTGTTTATTATAGGTTTTATATGTAGGTGCCTGTGCTTTTATTGTTGATTCGGGTGCCTTACTGCTCAGTGCCTCATGCCAGTCTAATCTGGGCCACTCATTAAAGTGTTTTCTTCCTCTTGGTAGGATGTTCATAAATTGGGCTAAAACACCCATGATCTTCACATGGAAGGCAATCCTAAAATTCATTAGATGAACCAGGTTTCCCACTGCTCTGCTCCTTAGTTCCCCCCCCCCTTGTTTTTGTGATAGCTTTTCCTGGCTTGTCTTTTTTTTTTTTTTTAAAGGTTTTCATCGATTTCTTGATTGTTAAATGTGTTTGTGAAATTAGTTTCTTATCATTAGTTTTTACACTGTGACATAACGCACGGTGGTGCAAGGCTATGTCTCGACAAGCTTAGATAAGAGATCTGACGGGTAACGGAAGTGAAATGTTACTCATTTAAAAGTGTATGTGACACCTTTTGTTATAGTGAGTATAAAGACACATTAACAATACTAGTCTCTGTAATCTGAAGTCACCAGCTAAGAACAAATGAAGAAAATGTCATACTTGTCTAGTACATAGTGCTTATTACAATAAACGTTGTATTTTTCTTTTTCAAAACTACCTTTCTTTTTAGTTTTTTAAGAAAAGTACGAGTCCAAGAATAGTTTTAAACCAGAGTAGACCGCATAATAAAAGTTCAGAACCCCATTTGTGCCATTATTGTCTTCATTTCCTCTTCACTTTGGCTATATTTTTGTGTAAACTGCCAGTGTGTCCTGTGCGTTGCTAAGCATCTGCACAGAACACACTGCCAGCTTTTTTCAGGGAGGGACAACATGTCAAACTGAGAAACAATCAACTCGGTAAAATGCTTCCGAGGCGTTGTAGTTTAAGGAAAATTCAAAAACAGATGCAAATTGTAGGGCCCCTTGTGATAGTTCTACGATTCAATCATCTCCTGCCTGTGATTTACAAACTGGGGTTACTTGCACATTGTACTCTAGGGGGTAAAATTGGACAGAAATAGTCAACAACAAGGCGATATCCAAGTGGTGTTGGGGAAAATTTTTCTTCGCTCATTGATTGTTCAAAATGAATAGTTTGTGTCTTTAACAAGGAAAATCCGGGAGGCCTGGCAGACGCGTGATGAAGCAGTTTGGTCTATTTGACACTGTGGAGTCCTCATGACTACAAAATAACACACACAAAACCACACAAGTTGTTTTAAAAGCATTTGTTAAAGGGCAGGTGTATCAGACTGATATATATTGAAGGTGTTAACAGCTGCCATAATCTGACAAGTCCTAGTTGTGCCAGGAGTGTGTTTAACACAGGACAGTCAGTACAAAGTAACAGGTCTTTTGTAAAAAGCGTGAGGAAAGCCAAAGTGTCTTTATTAGCCTCTGGAACGTCTCCAGATCCTCTTTTTAACCGGAATCTCTGGTGAGGACACATGCTCGAGTTATGAGGGACTAGAAAGGGCAATGAGGGAACAAAACTAGCCCCGGTGCTTGTACATTTTTATACCAGTGCCAGTTTAGTAAGCTAGGGCTGTGGACACACATACATATGCTAATTTTAACAATATTTGTGGAACTCAAAATGTTGGGTCATGTGGATCCAGCTTGTGCTACTGATGCTTCAGTTCCTCTGAAGGCTGTGAAACATTGTTTCAAAAAAAGGACTGGGTGAATGACCTTCATATTATTTGAATATGAACTTCTCTCGAGCTTCAGCATTCAGCTCTTCAGGTTGCTGCTTTTTTTTTTTCCTCAAACCACTGAAAATATTGAGGTTATTGCTCAACTTCAGCTTCAAAAAGTCTCAGCAAAAATGCACGCAGACTTAATTTCCTTTAGAGAAACAAACGTGATGTGAAAACTCTTAAAAGTCTTTAATTATTCATTGAACAGGCACTTGGAATAATTCAGCTGAATGGAGAGCTCTTTCCCCACAGATGGTTCAGAGGTCTAACCACGAGAAAATGTTCAGGATTAAGCAATACAAGTTCTATCTAAAAAGAACAATATGATAAATTGCTCTTGATGATTGTTTAAAATGGGCTGTGAGAAAGCACCAGAACCACGTGTTCTCCACTTGAGAGTGAGGTAATCTTAGAAAGCCTAAAAGCTTTTTTAAACCACGTTATCAAAATCTGTATTCTTTTTGTGTGTGACATCTTAAGACTGTCACAAGAGGCTCCTTTCGTTTCTCGAAAGCGATCCTCGACAATGCCACAGAAAACAAAAGTCCACTTTGCTGAGCATGAACCTCACACGCCTCGTTCCTCCGCTGACGCCCTTGAGTTTCTCTTTGAAGTATTTTCTCACATGTGAAGGAAAAGAGACAAGGATCAGGAGAATGAGATCAAACACTATTATAGTTGTCCTACAAGATAGGACCTCCACCTCACCCCAATCCCCCCCTCCCCCCCACTGCTCTGGATACTTTGGATCTAACCTCCTCTTGATATAACTCACACATTCACCTATCAAGAGAGGACCTGCAGCACCTTTGGCATATCTCTTGGAACTCAGCCAATGTAAAGATTTCAACTGGAACAACTGGATAGGATGAACTTATCATTACTGTTGTCCTTATTAGTGTTTAATTACAGGCCTACTCAAATCTGTACAAGCAAAGGGTTAAACAACCCAGTCCATGACGGGACATTGAGCTAATTTGCTGTCTTCAACAGTAAACAAATGCTGCTACTAAATTGAAAGCTAGTACTACTATATATGGGGGAAAAAAAGTTGTATAGAACTGCATTCTCAAGAAAGAAGGATGCACGGAATAAAAAAGATGATATCACTAGCCGACAATATTATTCGACGTCAATACTAAACCAGTGTAGTACTCTTATATTCCAACAAACAAACAGACGGCTGAAAGGTTAAAAACCTCAGAGGACAAACCAATGTCTGCACATATTTATGAAATGAACAAAATAAAAACAGGTCATTGTTTCCTCCCAGCTGCAGTGTGTGTGTGTGTGTGTGTGTGTGTGAGCGTGCGTGTGCATGCGTGTGCGTGCGTGTGCGTGCGTGTGTGCGTGCGTGCGTGTGTGTGTATGTGTGTTGGCCAGACTGACTACGGGCAACAGTCCAGGGATGTTTCCAAGTGAGCGGACAGGTGGAGGGTGTGCATGTCTGTACACTGAGAGGATGATGTCTACTAGAAGTCTAAAGGACTGACAAATTACCTGTCAAATAGAAACTGACATCTCACACAGCACAGATTCATACGGTAAAGAAAAATAGCATTTGGCTGCCATGCATCACCAGTGAATACTAATGTTGTGCTAAACTGTGCTCTGAAACATCAAAGAGTGCCAGTTCCCCTGTTTCTCTAAGAGGTGTAAAGCTGTCGTTTTTGTTCCTCACTCAGCAGATGTGCTGTGTTCCAGAAATGTTAAGTCAGACTTTTTGACTTCTGACTTTGATAAATGCGGTGTAATGCCCCCTGAAACAGAAAACCAACGAAACGCCAAACTTGTCTCAACACAGAAGATTTTACGTTGCATTTCTGCCACAAATACGACAGCGCATTCTGTCAGCACTGTGCAGAAATATGTACTTGAACTCGTTTATAATCCTTAAAATAAAAGGTAGCCTTCACTGTTGAATGACTTGGCATATACAAAACTTCTGTGTCTGTGTCTATTCTTTATCACTGAGGTGTCAGTTATATGTCTGAAAGTGTTTGTTTCTGAACAGTGAAGTGTATTGCTAAACGTATTATATTAATATAACAAAGAGAAACACAATCAACTCAAATATGTCTGAATTTGTCAAAGAATAGTGTCATATTCTTTATTTACAAGATGATGTATATTAGCACCATTTGCCCATTTCAGCCACTGCAGGACTTACTGAGACAGGGTTTAGCAAGATAAATACAGCACTGACACATTTTTGCTCAAATGTTGATAGTCTGACTAAATCCGCTGTGATTCATAACTTCATAGCACTAACTGCCAGCTTTTTAAAGTCTGTGTGGTATTGCAGTGATTACACTGAATCTCGCTTTGACTTTGAATGTAGCATTAGTTACAGCTCTTGAAATACAAAGTCATGAAGTTGCCATGCAGTTTGATTAAAACCCAATATTCGTGTTTTGTCCCTTCATTTGTGCTTTTGTGCCTTTCACTATATGCTTTGCTAAGTTTAATACTGAGGAGCTAAGCCAAGTTGGAATCCTCACATTGAAAACAGTCTTAGTTCCACTTCTCAGCAGAATGAACTTTCATAAACTCAGCTGCTCTCTCGCTGGTCAAATACGTCTTAGCACAGGATTTAACACAAACAATTAGAGAAATCAATAAATGTGGAGCAGTACGACTGCATGAACGTGAAATTGTGTGAACTTTAAAAAATTGAAATAACAAAAGGCTGTGATAAACATGCACTGTCATGCACAAGACACTATTGTTTGTCACCCCTGCTCCTTTTGAAACTGCTGTTGAGGGCTCCTAGAAATTTCCTACAGGCACTCATAAACAGACTAATCGAGGGTTTGATACTCCCTTCCACCAAAATGCTTTACAGTAAATCAGTAAATCAAAATAATGTAAATCAAAATAATCTAACAGTGAAGCTTCAGAGTCACACAACAAATGAACATCCAACGTTGAATAGAAGTTGAATTGTAGTTAGAAACTAAAATTGTGTTGAAGTCAAAACCCAACTTTGGCTTGGCATCAACTTCCGACGTTGAATTTTGAATGGAAATTGGAAAAAATATGTAAAATGCATATATCCAGCAAAAAAAAATTGAAACATCCCCAACTAAAATTAAAAATGATAAATTTGCTTTTTTAATTTTTACTTTTACAAATACCCTATAACACCATTTAACATATTTGATACAGAACTTTCTGCTACCTCTATGCCATCCACAAGATCAATCATTTCCAAACTCTCTGAAACCCACTGGATCTTACATTTTGTCTTAAAACAGTTGTAGCATGCTCAGTCTTAAGGGTAGATTTATGATAATAAATGGTATCATGTGAAACTAGACAACATAATCAAGCCCTTGGGAATGGGGCTAAATAATGTCAAAATTGGTAGCTAAGATGTACATGCATTCATTACGAACAACAGCGTTTGGATTTTTGAAGGTCCTTTGACCTCTCACCTCAACAAAGTAGAGAGCTCAACAACAACAGCAAAGGGGAAGAACACAGCAACAAAGCAATCAGCAAGGGGCAAAGTGAATAGGAAAGAGCACTGGCCTGCAGACTCTAGCTTTTGAATTTGATGAATGTGTTGATGAGGCCTCAGAAGACTGGTTTGACTGGACACCAAACACGTATTTCAGCTTGTTACTGATCAGATGCTGCAGGAAATTTACAGAGCAGACAAACTTGTATCGTTTACAGAAACAGGAAAAGTCAGTAAACACAGCTGCCGAAGAAAAAAACAGTTGAAATGTTCCAAATGCAATTGTAAAAAAAGAAAAAAAGATGTTTTGTGATCCATTAATTTTTATAAATGCCTGACATCAAATGTGATGTGAAGTTACGTTATCATTTTTTTTATTTCTTTTTACTTTCTTTCAAAAGATAAGAATTTCATGGCTATTATTTGATGGATCAGGCTTCACAGAGTTAAAAAAACAAATCAATCTTCAATTCAAAATGTGACTTCTAAAAACATTTGTCTGTAACAGTGGTGATTTAACTATCTGTGTCGAAAATAACTTCAAGACTCTTGATCAAACAAACCTATTATTAGCTTAATATTACTGTATTCCCGTGTTATAAAACAAGTAACATTGGCAGTGAAAGCACAGGTGTCACTAATATCATCACTAATTGGCTCGAGCTAACTGGCTAACAGGGACAAATGACGGAAACCATAATTAGGCCCAATCTTATTACTTAGCGTCACGCTTTTCCTGCCATGACAAGGCATGCTGCCATGAAAGAGGCCTATAGGACACAGGTAACGTTAAACCATTTAGAACTGTAATGCATTTAACTTACCTGTTTGTGTGTTTTGTTTAGTGACTACAGCTTTTAATCAGCTCATTATGTTTTAAGTAAGAAATAGTATTTGGCGGAAAATGCGTAATTACTACAAGTGAAATATTATATAAGACAAGATAAGATAACTAGCATGCTAGTTAGCATGCTGCTGACTAGCTAGTTAGCATGCTGCTAACTAGCTAGCTTACAACATATTATTTTCAAATGTTTGCTCTATGTAATAACAGTCTAGCAGATGTGCCTCAAGCCATTAATTGTTGTCTGGAATGACATTGCCTGACTGGGAGAGCTCCAGTTACAGGATTTGTCCCTGATGTTTTCATTATGTTGAACAATCCAAACTGCAGCTTTCATGAAATGTATTAAGTAATAGGGTCAAGTAAGTCATTCTTAAATACAAAAATGTTTGGGGAAGGATCTCCTAGACCATATATTCATAGCGTTTTTACTCATAACATTAATAAGACATTTTATTTGTGTAGCACTTTAAAAGGTACTCTGAGGCACTTTACATGGTAAATAGAGCGACAGAAACAATAAAATCAATCGCAATAAGCAAACCAAAATGAAAGTAAATATAAAAGCTTAAATCAATGCAATTACTTTGAACCAAAAACAGACTACACTTTGCATTTTATGTAATGTGGTGTCAGACTCCATTCTGTAGAAATAGTAAACATGGCGTTACAGTCACACAGATGCGTATGAGTAACCACTGCCTTCAGTGGTGAGCAGAAGGGCCAAGCAGCCATGAAGCTTAGTGAAGCCTTGATAATGTGGGGCTGGAATGCTCCTTGATTTATGCAGTGGGGTAGATGGTCCAAATGTATCCTCCTGCAATATTTATTAGACATGCACACCATCACTCTGCATTCTGAATTCAATAGTGGTAGGTGGACAGAGCACTATGCATTGCATTGCATAATGCCGACCTGTCACATACACATAATGGAGGATGGCAGTGTGATTATTTGCATCATTTCCATAAGATCATAATTTTGCACATTCTGTACATCTAAGATTAAAGCGTTTGAGGAACACCCTGTCCTGGGGGGTGTTTGCTTCTGCTGTGCTGGCAGCAGCTGTCAGACAGCTCCTGCATTAAAATAGACTTATGTATATTGATGTCTTGTCAAAGTGTAGTTATGTTCACTAACACATTAGCTTCCCGTTCTCTGAGTGAGCTGGATACTCAACAAGAATGGACCACACATTGTGCAGTTGGGATAATATGTTCTGTGCCATTGCCATAGCAGTAGTAATGTGTGTTACTACTTATTTTGTCAGATTTGCCATTATCTTCAACAAACAAACACAGAAAACTATCAAAACCAGTGTTTACAACCAACACATGAACCTATAAATTACAGTGTTTTCAACAACTTGCCAAATTGTACAAAACAATAATACTGTGACTACAAAAGTGTTTCACCAGCCACACAGTCTTTTGGACAGTCTGCTACAGTCTTTCTTTTGGACTGTGGGACCTTCAGATGTTTGGTTCGTTCCAAACTGGAACAGGCAAATCTAACAAAACTTGCCAACATTTAGCTCAAGCTGAAGTTAGCTTCCAATATGATCTGCTGTAACAAATTCGCTCAGAATCCACATTAACTAGTTAGTAATGGGGGTTCTGTGCTAACTGTGTGTATAGTATTTTAACCCAACCATGGTACATTTCACATGACTGCACAAACTGAGCTTTGTTGATACTAAACCAATATTATTACAATTATTCCTACTGATAGCAAGTTAACTCTGTTGAGATTGCTATTAAAAAAACACTAGAAAATATATACAATAATTTAGATTGCTTTGTTTATTTATTTATTTTTTCTTTCTTAGACTATTCTTTTCACAGATCTCCAGATGTTCACACTCCTGTCAAGTTCGACACCCGTTCCTGAGCGTGGCTGAGGCAGAGGGCAGTGCAATTACAGATCGGACCAAAATCATTTTTTATTGATGTGAACACCTGTTTTCTAAACTAGGACTCCTGTTCAGCATTACACTTGTCAAAGAAAAGTTTGACAAGGTGCATTTCTCTGCTCCCAGTAGAGGGCACTGTGGGTATTCATTAAGGCCAGACATGTCTTGTGTGTCTCTGTGTGTGACCCCCCCCCCCCCATAACACCCCCCCCCACTCCCCACCCCCCCCACCCCTTCCCCTAGTGATTACAGTGTTTGAGCAAAGCTGTTGTATTTGGTTGACTTTGTGGCACTCTGTAAATAAGATGCAGGGAGGCTTTTTTCCCCTATACTTACTTCTAGCATCCCCTGTGCACCTGTAAAGGACAGCAAAACACACAACATTAAAATACATCACATTTCTTATTGATCTAACAAACCTTTGCAGCAGATTAGAAGGTTGGGATCCCACCGCTAGATGCAGATTCACGCCTAAGCCTAAAAGCAGGTGTTTGCTGATATATTCATGAGGACATGCAGTTTTATCACTGGGATGTTGATTCAGACATGTAAACATATATCTCATGACTCATACTGCATTTTATGCAGTGTTAATATCAAACAAATGTTGGAAAATCTGAATATTTATATGAAATTGATTCAAAAAAGAATTGATACACCAGAGAAGAAAAATGATTCCCAAAGTCTTGCGGGTGTAGTCTCCACTCTACTAGGACTTTCATCATCCAGTCTCTATAATGCTGTCTGTTGGACTAAGAAACGGGCAGAGTTATATTAATGGGTCCTTTGGATCTTTTGTGTAGAGTAATTTCAGATTTATCTTTCTCTATTGCACCTTTTTCCTTTCTATCCACCTTACTACCCTTACTTTTCTCTTGTTGCACATGAATACACACACACCCCCTCCCACCCCCACCCCCCACACACACACACACACACGCACACACTTTTTACTGGTGTCCTCTCCAGTCTCTTCATTTGGTGTTTCCTATGTATATAATCCTACCATGATTATAGAAATAGTTTTGCTCTCTAAATTAAATGCTCTTTCCAAAGCTTCTTGATAAAAGAAGTCATTCTGATGGGGACAGTCGTGCATAATGTGTTGTGCTCCTGGCTGTACAAAACATTGTTTATAAAACATTCAAAATGATCAGCAGGCAGCAATAAGACATTTACTTTGCATGCTCATTGAAATTAAATTGGGTTTATCTATGTGAGACGTGAACTGACATTTCTGTTAATTGTCCTCTTTTCCGCAGTCAAGTCTTTAGAGAAAAATATTGTTTCCAAGTTGGTTTACTCTGCATCTGTAAACTGGATATTAGACAATTGACATCATTTTTTCTGTATTAGCTGGCATGTAAGCATTCATAAGCATAAGCATTCAGCTTATCATGAAGATACCAGAAATCTTTAGTTGGTTTGGCTTTACGTTATGGCAGTCCACACATTGTTTCTCTACAAAAATACAATATCTGTATATCTGTGTGTTAATAGTTGTCGATTAACCACATAAAAAAAAAATAGTCTGTGACACATGGTCTTGCAAGCTGCTGTGTTTCACCTTCTTGCAGTGAGCTCTACCAGAAAAGCGTTCCACTCTCTATTCCCTTTGCAAGTGGCCCCACTCATCCGACAATCTGTTTTTAAGCTATTTGCCTAAGTTGGCAGCCTGGCAATTACCCATACAGTGATTGTTATTAAGTTTGAAGACTGGACATGGCAACAACAAGCACTGCTAGTGGTCATGAAAACCAGATTACACCCACAGGGATTGGGAAGAAATTCCAGTCAGCCAGCCCTCAGGTGATTCATTCTTTTACCTGAAAACTTTTAAATGAATTTCTTACCAATGCTTTGTTGCAGGTGATAGTTATTGGACTACACTTGAGTTTGACATAATTTCACGAGGCAAAAAAGCCTTTGGGAGTCTGTCTCTTTAAGAACCATCGTGAATTCATTGATCCAGCTGCACTTACATGTAGGGATGAGACAATAACCGATATAATATATTAGCCATGTACTGTACTACTCAGAGGGCTTTATATTTGATTATCTGTCGATCATTTTTTTTTTTTTTTATATTTCAACAGTGGCTTTAAGCATTAACACAAGCCAGCCACAACAAATGAAAAGAGCAAAGAAGAAAACAGTTAATCGTCTTTGAGGCATTTCGCTGGTGTGCGGAAAATTCTGCTGGGGTGAATGAATGTGGCAAAAACACTCTTTTCCTGCACACATTTCAGTTTGAGAATTTGAAATGAAGCCTTTTAGCTTGTCCACACCCAATGCAATTTGGAGTGAGAGACAATTATTCCATTGCGACATCCCATTGTTTTTTCAAAGAAAAATAAATTCTCTACTGGATAAAGGTGGTCTTGTCTAAGCTGTGTTGATTGAATTCAAGAAAGCATTTGACACTAAAACTCATTCAGTCATTTTTTCTTCAAATGTACTTAAAAGGATATAATTATATCTATTTAATTGGTCCAATCAGCTGCCCTCTGTATCCCACAAGGATCTATCCTGGGCCCATTGCTATATCAATGACTAGCCATCAGTATGTCCTTATACCAACATCCAAATGGATGACACTGTAATGTATGCACATGGTAGCAGTATTACATGAAGTCACAGTCTGGAAAATTCAATACATTTCCATCATTGCCCATTCAAAAAAATGACATGCTTGGTTGGGAAAACTTGAATGAATATGTAGATGTTTGCCTTATGCACGATATTATACATGGCTTGACCTTTCCTCTGCTCAGACAGTTTGTCAAGATCAACTGCAAATCAGTTCACAAGGGGTTCAGCAAGACGGGATTGCAGTATCCTACTGAGAAAAATTAGCTGCTTTAAAATGGAACTCAGCAAATATTAGAACTGAAACCATACTGTTTATTGAGAGCAAATACAAAAAAATAGCACTCATCTCTGACAGCACTAAAAATCCTCAGTCTCAATCAGCGTGCCATGAACGTGCCTTGCTCACTATCTTTCTATCGCCAGTCTGTCATGTACCTGAATATACATATTTTAATGAGGCTTTGCTTTTATTGTGTCAGAAGTATTTGTTTATTTTATATGCTGAATGTGCTTTTTATGTCAGTGCTTCTGCTTTGCATGTTTCAATTAGTATCTAGTATCTGCAGCACAATGTGATTAGTCCACCTCTATATACATTTAAAAAAAAAAAACATTTCGTTGCTTTGTGTGTCCAGAGACAGATGAAAAATAACCTTTTGTCTAACTCTGGTGCATTCATAGCAACAATTAATAATGTGCACTGTCCCTTATTTAATAATAAACCAACAAATAAACAAAATAAAAGGCATTGATTGCCTTGATTTTTGGTGCACAACCAAACTGCAAGTACGGTAGGTCCTTTACCAGCTCCCATTTTTAAACAAGCAGTTAAAACTTTTTTAAATGAGAATTTAGACCAACTCTTAACCTTGATTAAAAGCAAACCAACCTGTACTAATTTACGGCCTCTGACATACTTCACAATAAAAGCAATTCACAATTTTAATTTGTGTTGAATTTGTATGAAGCAAACGCAGAAGACTCATATTTCAGATTTTGAGGTCGATACTGATGGTGATACTTGAGAGTAAAACAAATTATAACTTATATACATTTTTACATAAACATCGTTGATGAAGATCCCTTACGTTTGATTGTTTGACTAAGCTGTAAACAAAACTTTACAGTTGAATATTCTCCCTTGTGATCAATGTAAAAGTGACAATGTTTCTGAACTACCGCAAACATTTCTTTGGCGTTTCTGTGATGCGATATCTTCTTGTTTATAGTCCGACATACATTGGTACTAAGAGATTTTGCCATATTCCCTAATATTTCCTAATGAGGACCTAGATTTATGCAAGAGGAGATTGTTAGATAGACACACTACTTAGTTTTTGTAAAAACTCTATGGAGTTTTGCACCTGTTTTTTTTCTTCTTATATGATGAGTTAGCAAACCATTTAAAATCACAAGTTTCTTCACACTTTTTTCTATAGTTTAAATGGCCAAAAATAATACATACCACATTCAGCTGGTCAGTGTGGCTCAGTTGTATAGGTACTTTTCATCATTGAGGATCACAGGTGAGGTGCTCCAGTAAAAAGCACTCATCCACCACGGCAGGGCCCGCAGTTCAATATCTGGCTTCGAACTTTGCCGTACATCTTTTAAGTAAATTGTAAACAAGTGAAGTTTCTGAAAACAAATGATAATAGTGATAACAACATTCAAATCTGGTTTGTTCCTTGTAGGTACAAAACCTTTTCCTTAGTTTTTGTCACTAAGTAATAGCTCCGGGGTAATTCTGAAAACTCTCAGTACCCCATTTGCTTTTATTATATTTCTCAATATAGTAACTGTGTTTGTATTCATTCAAAATCCCATATCACACTGTTTTCCCTGCTGAAAACACTTTATTTCCTTGGAAATCCATAAAGAGAAACTTTGCACATTTTCAGACTTATTATCTTTGCAATGCGGGTGGTACGTGCAAATGAACGATGTTCAGCTTAGTAGGCCCAAAGGCTTCTTAAAATTTACCGATAGTGTTACATACAATCATAACCTGGCCTTTCTGCATCAAGTCTCTGAAGTGCCTTCAGTTGGTCAAACCTTGCTCTTTGCCAAAAACAGAAATTCACTTAGTAAAGTACTTTGCTAAACGCCGCGAGCCCTTGAAACATTGATTTGTGTGTTTATGTGCATGCGTGTTTTGTTTGCAGGACTATTATGAAGGCAGTGTGTTATAAGCAGTGGAGGTGAAAGCCTGGCACTCCAGAATCCTCTGGGAGCCATTACTGGCATCGCTGATGCAGGAAATAGATTCAATGTAGAAAATAATAACCTTGAATAATTAATTAGATTAGTTTTAAATCAACAGTAAACACACTGACTACACACAGGGAGCAGGTACAATTCCAAGTGTTCTTCAAAGAATGCTGTTAGATGCTCGTGAGACTTTAAGACAATCAATAATAAGTTGAGGATGTGTGGTTAAACTTAATGATACACTTTTAAAGTCTATAATTCATGTTCCTACTACATTTGCAGTCTTAAATAGCCAGACCGATCTGAAACACACATTTTCAATCTGGTACAGGGGAGAAAATGCTCTGGCTTGTTTGTACAGGATGAAGTGACGCTGCCCTTACAAAATGGATGGCGGAAGGGGAGAAGAATGCTGAATGAATTCATATTTTGTTCCTTTTAAGAATGTCTCATATTCCAACGTCACACACCCTGCAACTAGTCATTAAGGCTATCCAAAAAAATTAGGACTTGAAGTTTTTCTTTTTCCCTCTAAGCTTCATCAGTTCTGTTGAATAGCGAGGAAAAAAACCTCAACACTCATTGAGCCTTGGGGATGAGTGGTTAGATATCTTTAAGTCATTATAATACACCTATTGAGTTTGTCAAAATATTATTTTAGATTGTACTACCCAAATAAAATGGACATATCACTCTAAGTTCATCACATCATGGCAATATACATTAGTCATACTTTACACATTGTACTTGGTAGCGTCTGTTGAATCAAAGTTTTGAGACACACCAACTCAGATTTGGCCTTTTTTTTTTTTTACAGCAGACATTTTGTCTTATCACGGTGGGAAAAGCAGGTATTACCAATAGCATTAATGATGGCACTGCTTTATTCAAGTGTTCCAGTAAGCTGTGACAGTGAGCTAGCGTGCACAATTACAGGACCTGAAACCAAAGCAGCTTAATGGAATTCAGCCATCATTCATTTTTTTATTCACACCTTTGCTATTCCTACTGTAATGTTGAAATGTCTTCCGTACTGAACACACATACTTGACATGATTAAATGTGCTGAAGATCGAGAAACCAAAAGCAAATAAAGGAACACTTTCGGCTGTGCCAGCATTTATTTTAAAGAGTCCGAGTTGACAGGGAGCTCTTGGAACCTGTGGAAATGTATTATTATTATTATGATTACAAATGGCTGTTGCGTTCTGCTGATTTCACCTGTCACAGTTGTCAAACTAACATAGGTTAAACGCCATAGGTTTTAAAAAGGGAAAGTGACTGTTAGAAAATGTAAATCAATCCCAAAATGTATGGCATGGATGATATTAACACAAAGGCTGAACTGCGTGGAAGCGTATTTTTTTTTCTTTTTAAGAATATCGCACATTTCAGCGTCCCTCTCCAACTAGTCAGTAAGGCTGTGCCAAAATATTCCACTTTATTGAGCTGTTGAATTGTATTTTGTTCAACTCACCCCAGATGCTTCATCAGTTCTGTTGAATAGTGAGGAAAACATTCATACAGCTTTGGTTATGAGTGGTTAGATATATTTAACTCTTTATGATATAACTATTGAGTTTGTAAATTGATATTTTTAGATACCCAGCTAACTCAAATGAAACTGGACATATCGCTCTAGTGTTGATAGAACACTGAACGTTTTATGAATTGTACCTTGTTCTTTTTCTTTATAATCTCATTATTACTCGCTTTGGCAGTATTGTCCTTGTTACGTTAATGCCAAACAAAGCTTATGTATCCAATTGAATTGACAGTAAGACTGTCACTGATTATCAAGGTCACACATAATCAGTCCCCTCTGGAGATTTTAGTGCTTTAGTACTTCACTCTTTCCATCTGAGATGTTTCTCTTGAGATACTTTTTCTTTTAAAGTAAAGTGTTCTTTGCAAAACCAGTTCCCATTGATTGGGGACAGGAAGGTCCTGTGGGGTTGGGAACTGAATGAAGAACACAACTGGACTGTATGACTGATTTATTTTCTAACCAGCAGCTTGAAACAAAACAGTTAGTTATCTTTGTTGAATATTGAACAGTGTGGAAGTGATGGTACGTATATTAATTATTCATGAGAATAGTGAGTTTTGTAGTATCCTGTGAGACACATCTACATGTTCAGTGCTTTATACTATATGAATGAGGTTAACAAGATGATATTCATCAATTTATGATAAACAATCCAAAGAAAATGGAATACATCTGACTCCAAAATGTTCCAAGACATCTTTTGAAGGCATATAGAAGGTATAAGAGTTCAGAGCAGATGCAGCACTACTAGACTATGCTGCTTAAATCCGCATGTACTACCCTGTATAAATTTATATCCTGATTGTCCAAGGAGTAGGCCATTTTCCTCCAGCATATAATTCACAAATAATGACAAATATCCAGTTGAAAAGGCAAGCTTTCAATCTGAAGGACTGCCAATAATATAACACATGGAAAATCACAATTTGGCTATATGTTTGGCCACCAATTATTACTATTATTTTCATTTCCTTAAAAGAACAATTTATAAAATGTATAATGGTGTTCTGCCAGCCTCTTGGATCATTAGTGTTACTACTGTGTCAGAGCACCAGAGAAGAACAGCATTTTTTTTCACTCTCAGTTTCTTAAACTGAGAGTGCAAACATTGTCTCCCTTTAAATGGTTGTAATTCAAGAGGATACTATGAATACAACCATGACCTGTGCTGCAGTAGTAGGACCTGCCAGCTGAATCCCTCCTCAAACATCCTTTCTACTCTCTACTGACTTGGTGATGATAAACCCTCTGTTACAGCAATCATAGCATTAATTCTACATCGATGAGTCGTATTTATCTGGCAGAGTTGGCGTTGTAAAGTGTCTGCGAATTGGGCATAATCTTTATAAGCATGACCCCTTCTTCAAATAAAAACAGTTTGAGATTTACATATAATTTCCATTTGGGGTGTAAATTCAGTACAGTGGGACTTTAACCAATGCAGAACTGAAAAGACGTTCATGAGTTGCATTTTCCTCAAAGACAACGTCACAATTATAGCCTGGCGATAAAGGATTTTTTAGGCTGATACCAATCATCAATATTTGAAAAAGAAAAACAATAACAAAAAACAATAGATTGACCAGTATTCATTTTTTAAAAAAATACCTATACACAAACATTTCGATAAGTATCCTTTAAATGTGGTTATTAAAGAACTGTGACCACAATACTGAGCGGGACATTTTACAATTCAACAAGACTAAGAGTCTACAGCCAAGCAATATAACTAAATATTTTGAATATCTGTGGAAAATGTTAAGATATTTCTATCTGAATCACAAAAATCTGAATCTCAATGTGTCGCTAAAGGAATGTGTAGAATTTCACAGTGAAATAGTAGATAAGATATTTCCGTCTGGACCAAAGTGGTGGACTGACATTGCTATCCATAGAGCCATGCTGATTGTGTGGCTAAAAGTAAATGTATCAGTGCTTTCTAAGGGACAAAATATCTAATTGCATAACTGTTTCCAAACTACCTCAGTCATACCTTTGGCATTTCTGTACGACAATTTATTTTTACTTTTCAGGCAACATATACAACAATACGTATTGTTATTAAACTTCCACCACAATTTAGACAAGCTTAGTACGCATATCATCACATCACACGCATCTTCACAACTTCACATCCGAGCCCCTACATACCTTTCGGACCTCTAAGCATCGGACCTGGGGGGGACAGGGTCTTCTCCATTGCTGGCCCCTCCCTCTGGAACTCTCTCCCCGAGCACCTCAGACATTCTCCGTCACTCGCCACTTAAACTGCACTTAAAACTCATTTATTTATATCTGCGTTTAACCTGCGATTCTAGTTATGTATGTTTTTGTTTTGTTTCTTACTGTTATCTAAATCTCTCTTTTTTTATTGTTACTGCTTCTATTGTTTCTGTTTTTTACCATGTAAAGTGCCTTTGAGTACATTTTAAAGCGCTACACAAATAAAATGTATTATTATTATTATTATTATTATTATATACTTGGGAATAATAGTATATATTATACTAGATGGTATTCCTAAATAAAACATTTTTTGGCTGATTTCTTTTAATAATTTTTTTTACAGGGGCTTTTTTGTTGATACATACATCTAGATGGATTTAAAATACCTTCTAGTTATTGTTCTAGTTATAAAATGAAAAATACACATATGTCTGAGTAAATAAACATCACAGTAGATGTAGCTCAATACTTATCCAGACCTATTTCCGATGGTCAATTATTTTACCACATTTCAGCAGCAATGAGCTTGTTAATACAGGAAATATTATACAAATCACATAGCACCCTAGGATGCCTTAATTAACTTAAATTTGGAAGATAATGAGTGCCAAAATTAATTTGACATCTGATATAATGCCTCTAACGCGGCACTTCAGAGAGGTTTAAAACATTTAGACATTTAAACATTTCATGTTTGACACCATTTAAAAAACACGAGAGCAAATATGCATAGTTTTGCCTGCTTTTGATTAGCTCCGACGCATTGAATCAATTTGCCATTTAGTCAGAATAAAGGTTGTCCAGACAGCAAGTCAGCGAGGCTGCATGCAGCTTGTGGTGCAGTTTAACGAGTGAGGGACCTCATATAATTAATATATGAGTCCCCAATCCACAAAACACAAGAAATGTATGAATTAAAATCTAGAGGTAGCGTATATGGAAAAATAATAAGGAAACAGGAAGGTCATTGGCAACTGTCATTTGGTACACATGAAGTACATCAAGGCCAATTGCACTTCCGTTTTGTCTTCTAAGATAAGCCATAGATGTGGGGAGTAGGATGTAATATTGTGTTTGACACATTCCCCTAATACACTAAATCATCCTATAATGGACCTTGCATCCCGTTTTGCACTTCCAGTAATTTATAGGTTGCAGTATTCGCTTTCCCAGGAAAGTAAACAGAAAGCTAATTCCTGAATATATTTTCAAATAATTTCCACAGCCCTAAATGGTCTCAAAATGTGCCTCTCTTTGCATATATTTATAATAATTTAAACTGAATCTTGCATGGGGGCAGTGTAATTCATCAAATCCATCATATCTTATTACTGTGGATGGACATGGAAATATTAATTAGCTGGGTGTTACACTTTTGTGAAACTAATTATATAGACAGAACGTGTTTTTTTCAGTCTATTTGGGATAAGAGGTAAAACCATGGCTGCTACTGCTCAGCTACTTCAGGGTCATTTTTGAGCATTATGGAGAAGCTCAAATCGAGTGAGATTAAAAAATCATTATCACTGTTTAATGAACATCCATTGTCACCCTATGATTTTAATATTTATACATTGCAGCAGTAATAAACAAACACTAAGAAGATTACAGATTATTATTTTTCTCTATTTTGCTGCTTTGTCAAACGGACTGTTATATTTTATGGCGCATGAGCACTGATGGCTTGACATTATTGAATACATTATACAATGGAATGTGAAAATGAAGCTGCACGTCCTGTCTATGGACAGATATGCCGTGTTTGTGACTAACTTGCTTCTGATAACCAAAACAAAAGGGGACAATCACGTGAATGAGCTGATATCAGTAATGGCGTGACATTGATGCAGCATCATTATACGTTTAACATTTCTTAAAACTTACTAGTTTGGTCTAAGAAAGATTCTATCCTTGAAGCAGAATGTACAAGTCATCCAGATGTAAGCAGGCGGTTCAGTTGGTGTTTGTAGGCAGGAGCGTTAAATCCCTAATATGTGATGACACTGAGAGATAGCCTCGGGCTTTATCAGGAACAATTACAGGGAGACTTAATTTTCTTAACTCAATTAACAACTGTGAAATAAGTGCAGCATGAATTGTATTTTTTCAAATCCAGAGTTAACACACCGAGATAAATTGTTTGAACTGCATGTAAATTATTTAGGGAGGATTTTTTCAAGTTTAAATATTGTTTTGAAGGGAACTGTAAACGGTCATTGTGGAGGGCTTTGGGGCATTTCAAAATGATTTTAACAGAAAAAACATGCTCTGGAGATTGAATTAATGTTGATTATTGATCCATTGCAACAATGACCGGTGAAGTAGGCAGCGTGCCTTTTTCCTGTATTCAGTTCACTTGAATCCCTTTTGCAAAAGTTGAAGGTAATTTAAGTTAAAATGTATGCTTCATGCAGAGCTTTATAACGTTAAAAAAAATAAAACAATGAGGAATATTCAGAAGATGTTGGAAAGATATGGTAATACTGTATTATAATCAACCATTCTCTGTGTAGGGCATTCCAGCTTGAGCCCTGTCTCCACTAAAATGTTTTCTTTATTAAAAGGTCTCTCCGTCTGCAGAAAATGCCAAAAAAGTGACATGTTACAACATTGTAGGTTTTACTCTCACTGATTATATTTATAAGAAACATACTGTGCTTATAAATAATACACGCTTACCACTAATACATCTGTTTTTCCAGCGTAAGCACTGCTCTGCCAATGACACTGTGTACGATGCAGAAGTGCTGTCAGTTACTACTCCCGTCTGTCGCTACCGCCTGAGTTGACATTTTAACTTTCCTGACTTGGCACTTAAGGCCATCGTAATCACAGGGACCATACCGGGGGAAACGACTACTTCTACTAATGCTGACATTACAAGGCACTTCTTCATCAGTGCAGCTCAGTAAAAAGAGGACATTTTGACATGTCACAGGACTGGCACAGGTACAGGTCAATACATTTTTTTTTAAATTAACTGGGGACATGTTGACATGTCCCAGTCGGACTGGCGCATGTCTCATGGCATATTAATTCATCAAAAACTAGTGCAATGCTCTCTTTTTCAGGAATGCCCGGATCGCATTCACACAGTTACAGTAAGCTGTCCGGTACAGCCTGATCTGCTGGCCACTGAGCAGCTCCACTGGACCAGTAGGAGTTAGGGCATTGCTCAAGGGCACCTCAGTGGTGCTAATGAGAGCGGGGCAGGCACTGCTTTTCAATTTCCCTACCCAGAATATTGCTTGCGTCTCTGACCTTTAGCCCACCATTGCTACAGAAGTTATTTATGCAGCAACAGTACATTTAGGGCACATTGTATATCAACTATTAGTACTGGGCATATGTTAACACAGGAGCATTAGTGGTGAATTGTCTGTTTTCTTTTGTAAATACTTTTTGGTTTGGTTCGAGTTCACCCTGGATAAAAGGCTTTCTTTGAGAAGTTGTTCAACTGGAGTGTGCAGTGTACTGACCTAATTGTGGGACTAAGGAAGAGATGACACCTGCACTTATCTTATGCCCTTATTCCACTAGAACAGCTGCCATAACACACACACAAACAAACACACATACACACACACACACACACACACACACACACACACACACACACACACACACACTCATGCATGTAGGCATTGGTGTTTTTTTCTGTGCATTTTTAATACTTTACACTATCAAGCCAGAGTTTTTATTCATTGTTTTCAGAGTAAACAATTACAACACAAATTTGTTTTGCTGTAGTGCTTTCAAGCTAAGACTACATTTTGAAGACCAAATATATTGCTGCTGTGGCAGAGAAATTAAACTTAATTGTAGATCAGTGAACCTTTATCATGCCTTTTTATCAAGACCAGTGGGAAACAAGTTTCATTAGAAATTCCTCAGTCTTACTCTGACAAAAAAAGCTTTAATGCAAGCTTTCATTAACCACCATTTGCATAAACTTTGCTTTTATTTTTTCACAATGGGCTGAATAGATTCGAACTTGGCTTCCTGTTTGTGTGAGATGGATATTTGATGAGAAAGGTTTTGTTATGGATAAAGATAATGCATTTGAATGGAATTGCCCTCCTACTGGTTTCTGCTGCACTCATTGTTACCTAAAAAAGCCCATAGATTCCATTTTAGTATTGATTATGGGCACAACAACACATTCCCTTTTAAAGCCTGGGGTGAAACTGTCCCAGTGTCAACCCCCTGCCCCAGCCATTCCCATACTAATCCAGAGGAACTGAGTTTACAGCAGTTTTCCAAAAAGACCCCTCTACATAGTCTGGTGCATGTCGTCAACAAGGGATCCTAGTCCAGCATTGCCTCTGAACTTTTACTTTCATTGGGTGCTTCTTCGTCTACCACAGAATTAGTGAGATTGGGGACTACTTTCTGTTCCATCATATCACCAAGCTCGAGGAAAATGTGGCGTCAGAGAAAAAACCTTTCCTGTCTTTACATTCTGTAATATCAATCCTCTTAGAAAGTCGACACTCACTGCCTGTGACATTGAACATCCGAGGGAGATCTGGAATATACCTGCAGAGCATACAATGAACATCCAAAGTCTTATGTATGAGGTGAATGGGGAAAGTTTCAAATACCTCAATGGGACCAAAGCAGAGCTACCGTGCTGTGGCCAGTTTTCCTGGAAAAGGCTGTACGACCGTTCAGCTCACCGCCTTTGGGACATGGTGGACTCTTGTCGCTTTAAGAAGGCCCACTGCACGGCTGAAGACTTTGAGTCTGTGAGTAATTTTCTCGCTTGCCTTTGAACTTAATCCTTTCAGCAGAGGTTTTGGCCTTAAGGCTCTCACAGTTGTATGGGAGATATGAATAAACCAAGAAATATGCATATAAACCACAGTGTATTGAAGAATCAAAGACTTCCCCCCTTATTTTTTTTACCTGGTTTCAGAGTGTGATTGGTTTCATAGGAGATGGACAATGGAGTTATATAGAGCTCTTTTCTTCCAGTATAGAGGATATGCACATTGCCTCATTTTAGACAAGATCACTGGAAACTATTTCATCTATGAAGACAGTAACGAGACATCAAAGCAAAAAAGTTTTTATGTTTGATGTCCGTGTCTTACTGTAGAATTTCTGCATAAATTCATTGTATTTTTGACTGTTGGTCTTATACCTGAGTACGTGATAATGTGTGCTAGGGCTGCTCAATTATGGCAAAAATCATAATCATGATTATTTTGGTCAATATATGTTTATTTTCATCATCAATAAATTGGAGGAAAATAAATTGGATCAAATATGTTGTAGTGCACTGCCACAACCTACTGTAAATGCCTAAATATATATTACATTTTTTTTGGAAAACTATATTCAACATATTCCATAGTCAGTTTATCAATGAAAACGGGCTTTAGCACAGCAATGCAAAGGAAAGGCAGGGCACGCTGTATTTTTAACACTAAACAAAACGAGCGCATCGTTGCAAAATGGAATGTTGCACAATAACCGTTCACGTTGATTATCTTGTTTTTATAATTATAATCATAATTTGACATAAAATTTGATTAATCACCCCCAAATGTGTGCTTTTAGTTTGTATCATGGCTCCGTGTGTAAGAACTTAGCTTCTGGAGAAACTGATTTAAAAGACAAAAGACCAGATTGACCAAGCCTTGTTTCTCATGCACTCTGTGCTGAGAGATGTGCACGATATCAGGCGCACCAACCTTGGAGTGCTATTTGCTTGTCATCCTTAGCACATCTTGCATGCAATCACTGAAATGCCCCCTCCATTCCAAATGCATTTGCATTTCAGTGAGGTTTGTGCATGTATGCTATGTGTGGTTAATTGCATATTCTGTTGGATTTACTAAGGTTCA
The DNA here is from genome assembly GCA_016806645.1 of Ophiodon elongatus. Taxonomy (NCBI): domain Eukaryota; kingdom Metazoa; phylum Chordata; class Actinopteri; order Perciformes; family Hexagrammidae; genus Ophiodon; species Ophiodon elongatus. Next base: position 2,083,138 of record JACSYO010002153.1, read on the forward strand.
TGCATTCTGCTAGCGACAATTCACAATTCAGCATGGAGAATTATCCATGTCTGAATTTAGTTGCAGATGTGTATTCTAAAGTAGGCTGTTGTGGGTAGAATATACTTTTATTTATCTGAATCCTACAGAATTCTCTACCCAAAAAGATGTGAATATTCCACACAAAATCACGTGCAGGGGATTTGCACTGTAATAACTAAAACCAGCAGTGTGATTTCCAAGCGCTGACATGTATTGAATGGGAAACTGTAAATGAGGTAGAGACATAAGCTGGTCAGAGGGATAAAAACCCAAGCCCTTGGTGCTTCTCCGAGTCAACAGCCTCCACCACCAAACCACTTGTGTGGGTGGGGGTAGTTTGGTTGAGATGTCAGTAACACCACTCGATTAATCACAGCAAAAGTAAAACTATTATCATTTTGAGTTTTGCACCGTGAGTTGCAGCATGAGGCATTAAACATGTTGATTCAAGTGGACAATGTTTAAATTTGAGAAAACAATTCAAACAAACAATTTGAAAATGTGCATGTGTAGAGAGATTTCAGGTTATACTTATGATGGCTAATATGGGTTGGAATTGTACCATGTCAGAGCGGCAATCTAATTCAAAATCCACATTTTACTCTGGTCATTATTTTGTATTCTGGTGTGTAGTCTAATACATGTAGGGAATCCTTGGATGGAGAATAGCGTATGTGAGGGGCTGAGAGGCAGAGATGGTCATCATGGGAGGATAAAGGACAAGTGGAGAGTTCATTTTGAGCGGCAAATAGAGCGTGAAGGGCTCTTAGTACCTGTAACTGCGTTTTATTGCTGAATCCTGTGTTGTACAATGGCATTAAATGAACCCTGTTACCTTGCAAACTATCTTCACACTAAATGAGGAATTTGCAATTTAAGACTTGAGATGTTGACGTAAAATATGGCCTCCGGTTGCCTTTGTCAATCAGGACAAGAACTTAATATTCCTATGAGTAACCTGACGCAACACTCATGGAGTGATATAAAGTATTACTCTCACAAGCTTATATACTACTCATATTGTATGTTCAACTCAGCTGTCTTTTGTCAAAAAAGGAACTATTTCTCAGTTTATAAACTCGGGAAGCCATCTCACTGAGTTAGGTGGATTATTCTCTGGTATTTACAATCTCCTTCTATTTGATTATAGATCTAAGAGTGTACAGTCAGATTAACTCTGTCCCTATAGTGTAAATAACCCCACCAATCTCTTCACTTCCATGGCAGCAACTCAGAAGGCATTAAGTTGTGAGGACTTTATCGATAGCTCTTGTGTTTGGAGGTTTAATTAAAACCCTGCACACTCAGAAGGCAGTGTCACTGCACTGAGATATCTTCCACCAAAAAAAAAAGAGAAAGATCAGGTTTTATCATCATGTTTGTCACAACCTCATGTTAATATCTGTTGAATTACAATGTTTGGCAAATCATATTGATGACAGCCATATCTTTGAAATAACACGAATAAAAAATGTCAAATCCAATATTCTGCCAGTGAGGAAACACTGCTGTTTTTCTAAAACACTAATGAGTTCCTGGCTTACTTGCCCAAACGTAAGATAATAATGTGGCTGATGTTTTTCAGCACCATCAGCAGATGGTCATGACTAGCTTTCACACTGATGTGCTGAGGTATCTCCCCTTGCACAGTTTAACGTGGAAAACTTGCAGTGATCGGTTTACTCACACTTTTCTGTGGCCCAGGGGTCAGAGGGAGCATGGTGCTTGACACTTCTCATGTTCCAATACATATGGGACTTTGCTTCTCTGACCCTGTGCTCCATCCATCCATCCATCCATCCATCCATCCATCCATCATCTTTGTGCTTAACTGGGGCCGGGTGGCGGGGACAGCAGGTCTAACCCCAGCAACGCTGTCCATCTCACGCTCCATTTTACGATCACTCGCGAACAAGACCCAAAGATACATGAACTCCCTCGCTTGGGGCCAGCGACTCACTCCCAACTCGGAGGGCTCAATTCACAGTTTTCTGGCAGAGAACCGTGGCCTCAGACTTGAAGGTACTGACTCTCAGTGGTCCATTGGTAATGCAACACTTTCAAAATGAATAAACTTTGAATAAACAAGCAGTCAGAGCCGTGTGCGGCAGTGGGGGCGGGGCTTCAGGGCTCAGCGGACTGAGTCAAGCATGTCATTCCCAGCGGAGCTTAAAAGGTCGCAGCTCATTGATTGCAGTTCCCTTTCGCTGTTGGATGCTGGATTTACTGTTGATGGTGAAACACAGAACACCAGTGCAGGTCATTGAGCTCCTGATGAAGTAACACTAATATTGCTGGCAGTTATCAGATACTATACAACGAGTACCATAAAAACTTGAATTATTATTCTATGAATATTCAAATTTTTGGGGTTTCATTGTTAAATGCCTAAATAATAAATACAAAATTACATGGTATATTATTACATTATCTCACACTACTACAACTACATAACTAACTTAGATTTACACATAGCTTTGCTTTACATTCTGTTTTCATCCTACCTGGAGAGCCTGGCAGTAAGAAGTGCATATCTTCTGTGCAATCATATACTATAGCACAAAGTTTATTGTAAGTGTAATATCCTGCAATCCAACCGGCTTCTCTTGTTGAATATTTAGGAGAACTCTGTGTAGTCAACTTTAGCCACAAGCAAACAGAGGTGTAATGAATACATTTAAGATATTGTCATGTAGGGTAAGCATCTCTATTTCCTGCTCAGCAAGTATCCATGGCAACTCCAATTGTGCAGGTGGGGCCAGATCACTGGTGGTAATTGCTTCAAACCGATGCATACTTTTACCAAATTGACCTTTATCAAAACCTTGAGCCATATTAATCATTTGTTTAGTCTCCATTTAGGCTGTGGTCTGACTTTGCGGAGTCATATTGATTTATAAAGCCGTCTGCATGGAGGCACCAGACAACAGCTTTTTTCAAATAGGGCTGAATGGCGCCATTTCATCCTGTATGTCAGGGTGAATAGACAAATAAATAAATTGGTAACATCATAACACTCTCTACTATACAGGATCCATGGTCTTCAAATGGTGGCTATTTGACTTCACTTTTCACCAAACATTGTTAGCTCAGACATCAGGGATCTTGGAAGAAAGTTAGAAACATAATTTGCTCAGGCATACACATTAATAATCCTGGCTATACAGAATTAAATCATTGATCTTGTTTTTCGGAAATGCAGAGAGGGGAAGAATCGTAAAATAATTAAATTTTTGTCTTTAAGATGTATGTTCGACGAGCTCATTTAACCTGTTTACGTCAAATATTTAGTGAATCTATGCTTTATCTTACCATTCTAGGTGCATGGCCATGATGATCTCCCCTCATCGACATGTACTGTTTAGCTGCTTAACACAAATCACTGGTCTGTGCTGCACAGCTCGTTGGATGTTCTAATTTTTTTTTCTTTTTTCTTTTTACCCGAGAGATGCATGTTCTCAAACGCACAAAACAGACCAACGTGCACTGCTCTTCTCTGTGTATAATTAGATTCAAATCTTTTTCTCTGATCGTTGACAACACATTATCATCTACATCATTCCCACAAGCACCATTAGGGTGAGTGGCCTTGCTTCATTTGTCCGTTTTTTCCCCCCCTCATCTTTAGCTGTGACCCCAAAGCTGTTTGCTGAGCAGAAGAATCGAGAAAGGATTCACTTAGAATAAATGACAGGCTAATAGCATTTAATGCGCCGTTTCGGCATGATGTCGTCCTCCCGAGCTTATTTGCAGAGCAAGGCTATCTGACATAGCCCATCACCAACCTCCAGCTGTGTGCATGTGTATCTCTAGCATTCATCTGTGGTGTGTGTGTGCGTGCGTGCGCGCGTGCGTGCGTGTGCGTGTGCGTGTGCGTGTGTGCGTGCGTGCGTGTGTGTGTGTGTGTGTTTTTGTGTTTTTGTGTATGTGTGTGGATGTGATCAGAGAGGGACAGGCTGACACAACTAATGGAGAGAGATGTACAGTAGGCCGGCCTGGCAGCACACAAGAGGCTTTCAGCTCCTTAGCCTTGATTCAGAAACTCAGGAAGAGTGATGGTCGGCGAAGACCCCAGCTATACTAAAATCACTGGCAGGATAAGAGCTCCAAATGTGTTTCCAAGAGGAAAGACATGATTTGAGTGAGATAGTTATTAACCAAGATGAGAAGTAAGCCTCTCAAACATATTCCAGAAAAAGTTCAGCAAGAGCTTAGAGGTCTCTACACTTTGATATGCATAAGTCTACTACTGAAAGATCCTTAGCTTTAAGGGATGATCAGTCATTCTCCAAAAAGACACAACTACCGTTTAGGTTTTTGTGCATTTTAATTTAAGGGTTTGACATTTAAATTACAAATCAACTGGTCATAAGAGAAGATGTCAGTTTACAAAAATGTGACCATACACTGCAAGTGTCAGAGAGGGAAGTGGACAAAGCCTTTAGATCTATCAGATTCCAGAAATGTATAGGCCCTTTTGGAATTGCCTCTCAGGTCTTAGATGTGTGCTAAAATCAGCGGTTTTAGCTATTTACTGGAATTTTTTTCATGAGATGCTGACATTCTCTTTGAAGAACTGTTCTTGTACCTGTTTCCAATACAGCACATTTAAATCACTATGAGCCAATCGTACTGGCATCTGTGTTAATGAAATTCTTTGAGAGACTTGTAGTTGTATATCTGCTTCCAGAGAGCCATTACGCTTCGCCTATCACCTAATGGGTCAGTTAGAGAAGCAGTTTCCTTATCCTATACACTGCTCTTGAACACCTTAACGGGAGGAATGTCGATTGTCAGATTTCAGTTCATTGATTTTAGTTACGCCTTTAATACCAAATCTTGTGTTTAAACTCAGAGATTGCTTATGTCACTGCATCTGTGATCAATTGTGTGTTTTTTTTTTTAATTGGCAAAGTCAGAACAGTAAGGTTGGGAGCTGACCACTAATGTACCACAGAGATTTTGCCTCAGGCCCCTACTCTATAGTGTGTTCAATTATGGTCACTAAACATCATAATAGCAAAATTGTCCATTTTGAGGATGATAAGTTATAAACTATGATAACAATATGGCTGCCAACAAGACAGAAGTAAGAGGACATTCACTTTGGTGCAGCGATAACAATTTATCTTTCAGTGTAAACAAAACCAAATGTATCATTATTGATTTTAGGGAGCACAATGTGAACCACTAACCAGAAGCCATCGAGGTTACAGCAGTTGAGACTGTGACTTGTTTTAAATCCTTTCAAATACAGATCTCCAACTGTCTTACTTTGTCTGAAACAAACTCTGAGCAAAACTAAGGCACAGCTTTATGTGCCCTGATGTTGTTAACAGTTTGGTATATATGGAAAGACTGTAGTTTGCTTCCGTTTACTTTCCAGTTGTCTTGATAAAACTACTGTAATCTTAGCTTATCCTGAGAGGGTTTTCATAAAACAAAAACTCTACCTTAAGCACTGTGTAATAATTGTTCATTATGGTGTTAGAAGAAGTATTGTTGAAGAATGTTAAGTCCAAGATTAAAGATGAGCAGTTAAAGATTATTTATCTGACCTTGGAGGGTATGTCAAATCTGGTTGGGATGGTGAGCCACAGTAAGTAGAGCAGTGGTGACTACACACTGGTTAGAGTTTCTGCCTTTAAGACACCAGTTCACTTACAAATGTATATCGTTTGAAGTACATACGGGAAGTATTCAGGATATTTGGACTTCCAATCCTAAAACAGACAGGAAATGGTTACGCACTGAGTATGAATTCATTTCTCATCTACGGTAAACATTCACTGATTAAGCTTGAGGTGCTGTGGACCTTTACGAAGTGTGTAGCACTCAATAATGCAGTGTTGGTGTTTTCTATTAGCTTATCTGCTGGGGTAGCTCTGTTTGTCATGCAATTAAGGAAGTCTTGCATACCTAAATATTACAGAAAGGTATGCTTACTGCTTGAAATTAATTTCCACAACCAAAGTGAACTTTGAATTTAATAAGCTATTATCACATCATCTGTATTATATTTAAATGCAATAACTACTGCAGACTCACACTCACAAAAGGAAAGCCTAATGAGGTTCGCATGACTTATTGTCTGTCTTGCAGTCAGCTTCATTTATAGCCATGCTAAATTGATTTGGAAAATATTATTAAACCTACTGAAGCGTTCTTTCTCTAATTATTACAGAGCAACCTCAACATTTATATTACTATGTATACACACAGTGAAGCAGTTTCATTCTGCAACCCAAACTAAACCTTTTGAGCCCCTCTCTCATCTCGGTGCTGCTGCATGCTTCGAATGTTAAACTGCTGAAGAATACAGACTATTTCTAAGGCGTCCTCCCTCTTCCCTTGTGTTTAAACTGGAAAATCACCATGCACCTACCTTTGGTTGATGTCTCAGTGCGTGTTGAGCAGCTAAAGGGATAAAGTCCTCACAGCTTAAGCATCCAGAGCCATTACGATATTTTTCCAGGCCTTTCTCCTTTTGTTGTCAATATAAACCCCCAAAAGTTAAATAAAATATATAACAATTTGATTCATAGATTAATCTTATTTTCTTGCAATGTGTTTATTCTTCACATTCTGCCCTGTAGCCTCTTGAGCTTGATATTTAATAGGGATTCATGGATAATGTATTAACATTATGCAACACAGGGTTACACAATGGAATATAGTAGTAGGCAATTTACTACACAAGAAAAACATGACAAAACAACACAAAAACAGGAGTGCTTTCCTGTAGTGTATTTTTTAATTAGCATCAGGAGGAACGTAAAAAAAGGCAATTAGACAATTCTCTGGGCAGATAATATGGCCGACATCTTAATATAAAAAATTCAACATTGTCCATCAACTTTGACTGTTTGAACACCAAGCACCATTGATGTACAGACAGAGTCCGCCTCCTCTTGTCTCACTGGAGTCCTGCACTGTGTCCTGCGGTCCATCCGTCAAGAGCAGCTTGATCCGGTATGCCAAGATGAAGCAGGTCTCAGTAAAGATGTGGGCACAACAGTCACAGAGCTCCCTTTGCTGGGTTAGCCTGAGGTCTTTTTTCATCCACCTCATTTTCCTGTGATCGGACATTACCCAGGAGTAGGCTAGAAAGTGGTTTTAGCTTAGCTTCCATCTTGGCTCACCTCCCTCTCCTCTTGGGGCGGGCGACTCGGCTTTTGGGGGCGTTAGGTCCGGCTGGTCTTGAGGGCACTTTATTACTTTTGGGTGTATCTCAGTCGTTTGCCGTATGTGCTCGAGTAATAAACACAAAAACACAACAAATGAAAACGATTTACAAAGAGGAGCTACATGTGCCACAACAGAAGTCATGCAATATTCATAATATAAAATGATCTGTCAATAGTGTTAGGCACAAACCTCCAAATCCAAAAGCCAGAATCGGGCGTAACTCTAAAGATAACATTTAGGAATTACGTGTGAAACCAGTGGATTTTAGTACTTTGGGATAATTCCACCACCATTGTTCTGTTGTGTAATCCTCTCGAGTGGTTGGTAACTTGGTTTCAGATCACTCATGGACAGGTGATAGCTGTATTGTATCCTCTTACTTTAGTTGAGCCACACTTTGTGGTTATGGTGTGTTGATAATGGAAGATAAGGCACGGGTTGGCTCGGTAATTCAAGGGGATGGACGCTAATTTGAGCTGAAAGACAGTAGCTTTGATTTGTTCCTTTTATCTATATGGATAGCCGTCTGCATGTTGTGCACTTTAACTGGCGCTGCTGCCATCATTACCGCTGCTATGGCGACAGGAGGGCGGACAGGGTCTCATCCAAATCCATCAGTAAGTCTGAGATATTCAGCCCTGCCCTGCTCTGGACAGGCTCATACGTAGAGTTCAAACCAAGGGAGGGGCATGAGGGCTGCTAAATCATTCCACATCAGACGACAGCTTTAGAAAATCGATGCTTCTTCGTTTTTTCCCCCTGCAGACAGATGTGCATGGGGTTAGGAGAGTGTGATGCAAAGTGGAGAAGGTCTATTTGTGTCTAAAGGGTGGTTGTCATCTTAAGTTTTATGAAGATGAAGGGGTCATGGAGGCAGTGGCAGTAAGCAGGAACCAAGTCCAGATAAGCAAGGCGAGGGCTACTGTACCATGTAGAAATTGTACACGCGGTGATCGCACTGAGCCACATGCTTCATAAAGCAAGCCGAGGGCAGTCACAGTCACACGAGTGGGGTCCCACTGAGCCAAGCCTGAATTATGAACTTAGGAAAAAGCAATACAACCTGACGTGTGGTTTAAGACATCCACCAGTTCACATTTACGAATCAGCGAAGGAAGAAAATGACACCTGTGACACTGAGAGTAATTCCTAAATGTTATCTTATTTTTTTTTGTCTTGAATTTGTCAACAAAAATAAATAAATGTAAAATAAGACAACGCCACGTCTGAGACACGAGCTGAGCACACACTTACCTGAAAGTGTAAATATATGACTTTTGTTCTGAAATTAGATGTGTATTTCTGGCAATATATTTATAAATGGCCAAATAATCCAATATAACGGCATCATTTCTCCATCCCCTACACAAAGTGAAAACTACACATCAGAACTAATGAGACCAAATAAATAAAAACAGACAGTCTGTAGGAAGTTTATAAAGAAGTAGTTTGATTTGAAACAAGAAACGATAAACATCTGTCTGCTGCCAGGGATATAGGGGCCATGGGAGGGGACAGGCAGTTCCCAAACAACTGAAATGGATGAGTGGATCTGTAATTGGAGAGACTAGACTTTTGGCCCTGCAGTCTCAAGTGTCACAGGACAGTGAACTTTAAGCACATGAGCACATCTCACTTAGGCCATAATTTCCAGTATGTTGTAGTAATCTAGAAAAATATTGAGATCAGTAACACTATTACAATATTTTCCTATTTGTGCTTCCCTAACCTCAATTATGCATTGTTTGCTCCCTAATTTTGAAAATGCATTCAGCACATTCTTAAGAACTACAGTGATTGTATTACGCGTGTGGCACAAGTTGTGCCATCCATTTTGCAGTTAACAGTAGAAGTTTGTAGAACAGAGCAATTTTGTGTTAGTTTGATACTTTCTACCATTACCTGTTCTCTCAGTCTCCATTTGTTATTAGTATCACATCGCTCACCTCGTCTGTCACAGCTTAGCAGTAGATTTATATCCTTGGTTTGGTGCTCAGGCCTTCTCAGGTGAGTGAAGGTATAGGCTATAGTCTCAGTAGTGGAGGCAGTACGCAAGAGAAATAATGGACTGGAAATGTTTTTTTGCATCAGATCATGAGTGATGGCACTTATTCAGTGGAGAGACAAGCCTCTACAGTGGCTTTCATACTAATTGGTTTTGTGTTTAAGTTGAAATGTTGTAGACTAAAACAGCAAAGCCATCATTCTAAATTTCTAAGAGTCTAAGCGGATACTACTTTAATCTGATACAAACATTTGGAACGAAAAACTGCAGGGACCTTTTATAACTGTCTCTTTGAAGAGATGGTCAGTTGACTGGAGAGTCTCACATGGAGCTACAGTAATTAAACTTACTGCATTTTTGTACAAGGTAGTAAACAGACATCCAATATGCCTACTCCTCACACATTCCCATGGCGGCCATGCTCTTTTCACTTCAACAGACTGACCAGATGGACAGGCAGTGATTTTAGTCCCAGAACATTACAATTGTGAAGATATCATAGGCGGTGTCTGTTTGAACATTGAAGGTGAAGACATTACAGCGTTGATGTTATGTCAAAGACGTCTATGTATTGTGTTGCAGAGATATCGTTTTGAAATGAGAACGCTAACCAACTGGCCCCGGCCCGTCCGGTACCACTTGTACCACGAGGGGTGATAGTGAGTCACTGTAGTGTCTTGTCTTCCCTCAGTCCAACATGAGAGGATGTAGAAGTAAAGCTGCCTCGTGTGTCCGCCACGAAAAAGGATCCCAATAGACTTTCCATTTGCACCGATTCGTGGTGTCGAAAGGAAAATTTTACACATTTATTGCCAACAACACGTAATGAGCTGATAAGAGGTTGTGGCCATTTCATGGAGTGGTTGGTGCAAGTTATGTACTTTACGGAATCTGTTTCAAATTGATTTTTTATATTTCTGCCTCACATTAAGAAGACATTACAGTACTAATTTCCAGTATATGAGATGTTTTTCTGATGCCTCTAGTCTATATTCTTTCTCAAGAGACTGTTAATACAGTAAATGTGTAAACAATGCATTTGCATTGACCTTTGAAAGAGCTGGAATAGAGGTGATTTGTACAAAGCTTACTTATAAAATGGACAGAAAAACAAATACTTTTTCTGAATTGTTATGAAACATGCTGATCCCTTTTTCTTTTCTTTTCTTTTTTAATTCCGGTACAAAAAAATCAAAAGAGGTCATTTTCAAGCTAATTTGCATTACAAATAGCGTGTTTGCATATCGAGTCTTGAAATCCAGGGCCCTGTGAACCCTAAGGGCTTGCATATACAATGAATGCTTCATAATAGACAAGTTAATGCATGTAACAAAGCCCTTCTCTGGCGACCTCTTCACCTCACTCAGATTTCTAAGCTTTTCTGAAGCCCATCTGAACAGTAATGTGTAATTAGTCTCCTCTTCAGCTGGCTGTTTTATTTAGTAGCAGAGTGGCTGGGAGGCAAAGCACATGTTGAATCTTGAAGGAATCTGTCATAATGCTATTGATATTGCAGAGTGCTGTGTACAGATGCTTTTCCGGCCATTTTGTCTTGTAAGAAACATTCTTATTTGTATCAGCCCAATGTTTTTATACCACGCAGTACTGCACACATCTACAGATTTGCTCCCGGGGGTGAGGACATTTTGGGGCATTGATTTACAGCCGGCTGTTTATTTTATAACACAGCCATCACTGTAGGTGGGCACCTAGTTGAAGCAAATCTCAAAGACCACTATCAATAACTACTGTAGGTGGCTAACAAGCATGTGGTTGCAGGAGAGGGAAGGCCAGCTGGTCTGCAGGACATCAGGAGGGACAAGAGCTCCTAAAATTCACAAACGCAAAGTGCACACAAACTCACAACTTTCCTATAGCAGGAGTTAAATGTCAGCCTATTTTGTAACCTCACAAATCAGCTCATAAATTGGTCACAGACTGAACAATCCACCTTTGAAAAAATCGACTTTGTCCTTAGATATTTCCCCATATCAAATATATGTTTTATCATGGTGGCCTGCCACAATTATAATTGATGATCTGTCACTGCAAAGTTGGTTTCAAAATGAAATATTAAAATGACCTCACTTAGTCTTTCCTGTTGTGTGTTGTGGACCTTGAGATCATCCGTGACACAATTATTGGCCTCATGACGCTCGTCTTATAGTCACATGTGCTCCTCTTTGGCTGCTGTTGAGTGTGTCAGCTGTGTGGGAATGCAGATTCTCTCAGATCAGACTGCTATCCATCAACAAATGAACACGGAAGAGAGATGGTAAATTGCCACTGATTAACTGTTATCAAAATTAGCTTTAAAAAAAAAAAAAAAACAGTCAATGATGATCTGACAGCAGGGGTGGACTGGCCATCTGGAGTAGTGGGATTTCCACTGTAGGCTGGTCGACCTGTGGGCCAACAGTGAATCTGGCAACACTGGCACAAACAGAAAACTGTCACAAAGTGTTTTATCGTCCTGCGTCAGACTGGTGGGTGGGCTACGTGTACCTAATCTTTGATCCTGGCTACTTTGCTTCTTATTCCGTGTTTGATATCAAAATGACAAACTGATTATGAAGTTGCAACTTTGTCGAAAAAAAAAAAGGTGCTGCAAGCATAAAGAAATGTTGCCATCAACAACGTGTAACAAAACAACAGCAGCCGGTGCCGTAATGTGTCCGTGTCCACTGGATCCACTCAGACACAGTACTGCTGTGAAGCAATCCCAGTCCAATACACAGGAAACGTAGTTACACGGTTTTAGCTGGTCTGCTCTGACATATAGTAAAGCTACAAAATCGGCATCGTGTATATGGAGTTGAAGGAAACAAGGACCACTATTCTCTTGACAACTGGGAGGTTTAGTCTCTCCTTCCAAGGCTTACAGTTTAAATACATATATTTCAGTATAGCAATATCATGTGAGACTGCTATTTCTGACACCTCTCCCCTCCAAAGCCTTCAGCTATATTAGTCACAGATCTCTGTTCCATAACGTAAAATGCATTTGTTTTTACCAACACTGTTGCGGTTAATGTTAACTAATCTGACATCAATATGTCTAACAAGCAAGATTTTAGACATGACTGCAATTGGTGTCTACAAAATATAAAAGCACCAAAACAAAACAGCGAAACTAAAACAATAAGATGGGGGTTTACAATAAAATGATATGGGAGAAGTAACTTTATAGAACAGTTTGCTCCTACATAGACACCTGTGATGGATAGGGACCACCTGCATGTCGAACAAGATGAGTTTGAGATCACTAAAACAGCATGTTACAATATAGAGCTGCAGTTGGCAAAAATACTCTTCACATGTAAATACCAGACCATATATAATCCATGTTTTGCGAATGCAGCTTGCATGGTTGTGACGCTTTCGTGGTGACAAAATATGTCCACAGACAGATAACGGCATCGCTGTCATGGCTGGAAACAAGGTCAAAGGTCACAAAAAGGCAGCAGCACGCATCAAGATGGTAACTACAGAAATTAAAGTAGAATCTTGGCTGTTACGCTCATAAAGAGCAAGTCTTTACAGCTAAGTAGATTAACAGGGAGCTGTATCTCTATCAGACATGAACTCCTCTCTACAAGCAGTATTTGACACTCAAAAGATTAGTGTGTACTATAGTTGGTATGCAGCAAATTAGGCGAAATGATTTAATAAACTTAACATGTCTGAGGATAACAGCTCACACACTGGTCAACATCTACAACATCTTTTGATTCTCTCCAGAGCTGCTGGGCTGAAGGGGGATGCTGTGGTGGGAGGACAATATAACAGACTCAACCCTTGACCTCTGCCATTTTGACATGACATGTTTACATAAGTCAAATATGAGGGAGTACATATGGCCAGAAACTCCAAATGCCAGTCACCACCCACCTCCCATGATCACAGCCTTATTTACAGTCATTTCCCACAACCCTTGATTGATGGCTGCCATCTCATTAACGCCATAGGAGTCAAAGGGCTCCTTACATGGCCGATTGGCATATCCTCCCTCTCTCAGGCTGCTGCACTGCAATTAAAAGCCCCCTGGAAACCATCTGTACTCCAGAGAAAAATAAATGCATTCCATAACTTACTACTTTGCAGCTTTGATATTGTTTGAGAAAGCAGGAAAGAAAATGTAAAGAGGCAAATAGGGAATGAGGCAAAAGAGAGAGGTTAGAAGGAGGGGTGTCAGTGTGATGTGAATGATTTATTAGAGGAGCTGGACACTTAATAATTACTTAACACACACACACACAAACATAGATCACCTTTACAGTATTTCTGTCAGGCGATGGCGAGAGAATGGAAATGATATGTGATTGATACCAGGAAGCATAGGCACGGCCCAGGGGTAAAGCAGTGCAAGGTCTTACTTATAAAAACATCAATCAGAGAGCATGGTCTGTGAAGCCATGGATTGCGAAACGCCAGAGGTCCCCCACCCCCACTCTTCACACTGTGAACAAGCCGTGCCTCAGCGGGGAGTACGGTTCCTTCGCCCGGTTAATGAAGACGCTGACGCCGTGCGTGGCTGCTACATGCAGAGGAAACATATCACAATGCTGTCGTCATGCAAACCAGAGCACAACATTTGCTGTGTTCCAGAGCGGCGAACAAACATGCAACACCCCATGGAGTCGGCCACATACTGTACGGCCACGAGCACATAGCAGGATACGTGCTGCCATGAAATAAAGAAATAATGGAAACAAGTGATTATCGTTTTTGTAGATTAGTCTTTGCACTGTCGTAATGCTCTCTGTGGCTGCACCAAAACACATTTTATCTCGGTGGTGGGAGGAGAGACAGTTCATTAGGCCTATTTCAAATGGGATTGGATTACAATAAATATACCTGAGAGGAATATAGACTCCACAGCAGTACTAAAAACACATTTTATTCAGATCAAGCGTAAATACATTCTGTGCTAGACGCATGCCCAAAAGCTAATTACTTTTGAAAACCTGAGATACCCCACTGCATGACACAGGAAACTGAGAGGGCATAATTCAGGCTCTTATGCGAGAGAGTTTACCAACAATAAAGGGCAAAAGTCTGACAGCATTGTGTAGAAGTGGCTTCGTTAGAATAGAATAAGACAGTTCATGGCTATAAATCATATTTTGGGATGTGTGGGTTTTCCCAAAGTGAGCTGTGTATTTTGTCCTTTGAATTTTGACACATGAAAGTAATAGCTTGTGTTGCATCACTGTTATGTAGAAAGGCCTTACACTGGCAAATCTATTTTCCACAGCAAGTATGACTGAATCATCTCGATTTTCTATTGCTACTATACAGAAACTTAATGTATAAGGATTTCTGCTTTAAGAAACCTTAACAAACCTATACCTGCAATTCTTTTCAACTTAATTGGTACTTTTGAGCTGAGACAATGTGAATTGAAGTGAGCTCCGATCATAACTTGTCATTGAAGCGCAGAGTATGAACGCTGCCTAAAGTCATGGAACCTTTGCGTTTTGTGTTTCTCAGTACAACTGTTTACCGGGCACTATTCGACTCATTATTTTTACTTTCAGAAAGGTCATTTGTCACACCGCTTTTAATTGGGTTATTTTTCATTGGACAAGCACAGTCATCTGGAGAGTCTTTCATTTAACATGTTGATAAGCACCTGATTGTTCATGTGCCTGTCATCCGCATGATGTGATGTTATATCGTGGGGGCAGTGGTGAACTAGGGGTTTGTATATACAGTACATGTTAAGTACATGCTCTAATGCAAACCACATTATTGTCCATGTGATATTTTATGCATATGAACACTCAATAATACATATAATTCACTTACAGTGTTTTATCCAGAAGTAAGAATATTTGTGGAGTTATTTATAGTTGTTTGTTTTCTTTTTCTCTTTTCTGGCCATTTCATTTGAGAATTCCTTGAAGGAAATGTGAAAGCACTTCAGTTTCCCCCTGCTACCGATTTGCATTTGCAATATGGTGCAGGTGCAGTGGCTAGGGAAAGGTCTGGAACCATGCTAATGAACAACCTTGTTTTAATTAACTTCAAGTTAAAATGGCGTGAAATTGAAAATGATTATTGCCAAAGTAAACATGCCTAATTAGGATATAAGGGGTGTAAGTAAATTATTTGATAACTATTGTTTATTTGGAGTTGTGCATCACCTGGTTTGAGTGAGGAATTCAACTCCACAGCACAGACGGAATGCACGATGGCAGACAATCTCCTTTGTGGTGAAGAAATTATCATCATTATTACTGAACTAATGCAAAGCTCTTTTTCACTTTCGCTTCCTAATACATGTGCTGCTTCTTATGACTGCCACATATTGCGAGGACAAGACCCCAGCGAGTAAGAGTGCCAGATTGACCTGTGCTCCATTTGCCCAAATAAATGAGATACGGTAATCCATAATGTATGTCAATTAAATAGCTTTGTGTATGAATTCTGTATTTGTGCCCTTGGCAGTGCTTTTACAATCACAATCCACAACAGAAACTGTTAATCTGTGCACAATGTTTCTGTCCTATGCATTCATAATCGTAACTGAAAGACGAAATATTAAGAGGCTTTTTTTTAAAATGAAGTTCTCTTCTGAGCTTGTTGAAAAGTTTCAGTACCCCCAAACAATACTTTCATATTTCAATCAGTGCAGCTCAGCAGGACAGGTTGAGAGGCTCGCACTGACAGGAAGGAATCTTCCTTTGGGTGATGAATGAGCCTGTCAGATTAGAGACAATTTGATCATGTCTATTGACTCCAAGTTTAATTTCACTGATCGCATCATGAGCAGCGATGCATGTACAGACATATGCTCGCTCATTACAGCTCGGACCGGCATGTCCCTGCTTGCTTCCTTATGCTATCCATTCTGACTAGCAGTTTGTATTGACATGACAGGGGTGTTAATTTTCGGAGCTATTTTTAGATTTAAGACTCATCCGGATGGGATTTATTTCTCTTGGTGTGGTCTGATGATTTCAATATTAAATGCACTGGTCAGTGATTTTAATCCTGTCCAGAAAATAGCGACTGCAAAATCCATCGGGACTTTTCACAGCTCAAAATTGCTCCGAGTTGCTATAGTTCACTGTCGTTGGCGCGCTTAAGTAAAGCATTCTGAACACAGTCATCTGGATACATTTCAATCTTACGTCTACGACGTGTTAATACTTTGAAGCCATGACGCAGTGCAAACAATTAGATTTTCCGAGTAGACTCATGATTGAGGCTATGCTGGGAGAATTGCATTGAACTGCTGTACCATCAAGCATGCAAACTTGTCACCCTTTCGGCAAAAATTTGACGCTTTGAATCCACAAGGTCACCTACGTGATTTGTGCAAATCAGATGAGTTTTTTAATTGGGAGGGGGGGATGTTCAGAGGCATCCAAGAAGCTGCTCTGAGCCCTGCTCCTCCGAGAGCGCGAGTTCCGCCCGGAACATATGCTAAGGTTAACACGACATGGTGTGAAAGTCACGCAGGTGAAATCCCGGAGCTGGAAGACCCGCCAGCGGGTTACCGGTCAGCTTCAACAGCAAGAGAGATATAGTTGTATATAAGATAAGGATGGTGTGACGGCTGTGCTCCACCTTTTGGGTACGCGAATGGAAACACATCGGACATGCTAACGTTGACAACGGCGTCACCCAGGTGCGCCGGTTACCGGGATGAGGAAAAAACAAACCGGATCTCCTCATCCCCGCGCGGTGCTTACAAGCAGCCTTCAGGCGCAAAAGTCGAGACGGATAAAACAAATACAGAAGTAATTGGCATTTACATTGGCATATAGCCAAGGTGGAACAAACTTCAGTGAAACTTACTGCACAAGTTTGAATTTTTGTTGTTCTTTGCATTTTGGTATTTTTTTTATTTCATAGTATAAAATATGAGATTAAGGGAAGTGTTTGATCTGAACTGTAATTTAAGATAAGAGGATCAATAAAAAAGCAACTCTTGCAACTGGCCTTTTGCACACTTTCCCTAGGTTAGCCTGAGGCTATTCTTCTTACTCTCGTATTTTAAAGATTGGTACAGACGGTCTTTTCTCTGGCTTGGATCACCTACATATGCATAACTAATTTGAGAGTGTTTGTTTTGAAGCATTTGCATACTCAAGTATTTTTTTTTTAATTTTTATGTTGAAAAATCTGTGGATGCCTTCTGGGATTACAGTGGCTCCCAGTTCAGGAAGAGGATATTTATGTCTCTCGTGCCTATTTGACCTTTTTTGGTTTATTTGTACACACTTTCGAGGTTTCTCAATGTAAACTGAATATCCATGGGACTTTTGGACTTTTCATCACACAAAAAAGCAATTTGAAAACATCCATATAGATAGATAGATAGATAGATAGATAGATAGTGTAGTAATAGATCGATAGATAGATAGATACTTTATTAATCCCGCAAGGGGAATTGTATTCGCTACAGCAGCATTTATACATACAGGTAAGATAAGAACAATATATACAAAAAATAGAATAGAATAATAATAAGAAAATAAGAAAAATGCACAATATATACAACAAATAGAATATAATAATAATAATAATAATATTAAATTAAATTAAATAACAGAACAGAACAGAACAGTAGTGCAAGATGTAGCCAACAAACAACCAAAGGTGTATTGTTGGGTGGTTGATTTGGCCAGAGATGATTTATTGTAAAGTTGGCTCTACTGACTTATAATCAGCCTTTGTCATACTTTTTTGAGTTTCTTTTTGACCAATTAATCAATACTAAGTATAAATAGTAGCTGCAGTCTAGTTTGGATTTTATTACTCATTGAAGTAGCCAAATGCTGATACATTTCTCATCAGTGCCTTTTTGATAAACAACACATTTTCAATACAGAAACACTATCTAGACCTGTCAAGAATTTGTAAGGCAATGTATCACCTAAAAAGGGTAGTAAAGGACCATATTAACATTTTGTACTACTTCTACTTTGGAAAATAACACCCAGAAAATTTGGATCTGGGGCAGGATGCTTTTACAGGAGAATGCTGATCACCATTTAGATAGCCAAGTGGATCTTATTGATTACATAAAATCCTTATCAGCACTAACAACCGTGATTGGAGCATCTCTGCTAATTAACAAAAAGTAGAATAATAATAAAGCTTTCTAGTCTACAAAGAAACTTTTTTGCTGATCACTAATATTTGAAGGACAACTCTGTCATCACTATGATGTGTGATTATAAGTGGAAGAAAGCACAAATGTCACCCAGCAGTGACGCTGGGTGTGATCTGAATCTTTCCTGCTTATAGTTGCTGTTTTCCAAACGCTTATTTTGTATGTCCAGTTATGGTTGTTAATAATTCCACTGCATTGCAAAGGCTTTCTTAGAATATTTACGAAGCTTGGTTGTTCCCATGTGCTATTGAACATGAATCCTCAATGCATACTATTTGAAACTATTATAAAGTTTTTTCAGCAAAACATAAGGACAAACCTGAAGTGGTCCCTAGTTTAAAATAGTTTATAAATGCGTTGAAATAATTGGGATCTGTATTTGTCAGGGAAGTGTTTGTCAGAGAGAAGGCCAAATACATATTTTTTCCCCATCAGCACTCACAAATTCTAGTGCAATATCCTTGCATCAGAATGCATTAACACAACCTTAAACTATGACTATATGAATAGCAGAAAATTGGCTGTAAAATAGGCAGCACTTAGAAGACAACAGAAGGAAAGATGTTGATGGATAAAAAGCTGGATTAGACTCCTATTTGTAAGAGAAATTGTACCAGAAATGTGCTGTGCAGAAAATATTTGTCCTGGTTAGGCTTTATGTCCAATTGTTGACCTGATGGCTTGCCTGAATTTAACTTCCTTTGATGCGTTTTGTCAACACAAAATGCGTATCCTTTTTGGTCCAGTCCAGTTAGTGATGTCCTTTGCTAACAGTAGGTTGTTGTTGACTGTTCATTCACTCTCCAGAATTCTTGTGCATCTGGTCTTCACAAAATAAGCACATTACAATCCCCAGCTGCTGGGGGATGCAGCAATCATAGCCAAGGCGATGGAAACATGCCACTGGGACCACCCCAAAGGAAAACATCTACTGTGCTCTCAAATTTAGAATAGCTGTGCGTGATTTCAGAAAATACAGCTCAGGGACAGTCACATTTTATTCCCATCATGCAGGACAGTTATGTCTGTTCAGAGTGGCTGTCTGTGGCAGTATCATATGATGAAATACTCTGAAGTATTTTTTATCTGTTTATTTGCCTTTTGTCTCAGTAAAAGTGAATATAGAGACCTGTGGTGAAAGGAAAACCAACCGACTACACTACATTTTCTCCCAAACTTTACCAACCTCTTCTCAATTCATCTCTCTCCGAACCCTGCAACCAACACAACTCAACACCTGTGGCCTTTATGAAAAGTACAAAGCTTGGAGAAAATGTGTGCTAAAGTGGATTGACATACAGAAAATAAATAAATCCTTGAAATCTGATCAAAATGTTGCATTTATGATTTACTGGGAGTTTAATAGAAGTAAGCAGACATGTTTTGCTCTTAAAAAACAGTGGACATACTCTTAATATATTTATTTAATCCTAATGAGTCTAAAAAGATTTAATATTCACAAAGTAATCCCATGCTATCCTGAGTTGCAGTGATGGAAGAGAGTGTACTAGCCTTCATTGCAGTAATCGCTGATCATCAATCCTGTCGACAATTAAACAAATATAGTCAAACAACTGTCATTCATTCTAAATATGATCAACTTTCTTCCTGAAGTCAGAGCTCTTGTTTTTGTTTTTTGAATTAGATTAGACAAATGGTCGTGCTATAAATTAAATGTTAATTGCTCCGTGCCCATTATTGCTTGTCAAGTCATTTGGTCTATGTCGATGCTGTAGAAATCTCAAGCGTGCTGTTTGTATTGAAAGGCTTGAAGATGGCTGGCAAAGCCAGTCTGTTAAGAAAACATGGAGTTAATGGATGAATGTAAAAACATTAACATACACACAGTGGTGGAATGTAAATAAGTACATTCACTCAAGTATTGTACTTTTTTCAGGTACTTGCACTTCACTTTAGTATTTCTATTTTGCCTCACAAAGCTCAAAACAAGGCTGTTTTTCTGAGTTTAAGAAAAGTTAACCTTTTAGAGGTAGAGACATACTATATTGTCATGTTGAGCTGGTAATTTGTGATTTTGACAGTTGAAATAGCAACTCTTGCTTGCAGTATTTGTATTAATTCCAAATGACCAAATCAATCTCAGTTTAATGTGCTCTCTGTAAATTGATGTGTGTATTTATCCTCGATAAAAGAAAGTTTGAGGTCAGTATTTTACGTCTTTTGTCACTTAATTTTACAGCCTACGAGTTTTATAGCCAACTCGGTTGTAATCAAGTATAAATCTATGGTATGTGACCAACAACTGCAAACTTTATTTGCGTTGGCTGGTTAGCTCAATCACTTGTAATTGTTCAATGTGTCCTTATTCATCGGTTCAGTCTGCAGATTTAGGGACTCAGCTGCAGCAGCACATGCAGACCAGAGGGATGAGCAGGTGGAAACAGAATGCAATAGTTATCCAAAGCTTTGACCGTGGTGGCTGAGGGTTGGCTCTGATTATTTGAAGGCTAAAGAGAGAAGCTTGTCAAACTCAAATGTAATACAGCAGTAACACATATTCATTGTGTCAATTTGCCATTTTATTGAAAACATGGAGGACTTAGCTCAAAGCCCAAATTGTATAATTTTCTCAAATAATAACAAACATGAGTTGAAATGATGAAATAATCCAGAATGTGTCAGGTATACACTCTAATACACACCTTACACTTCATCCGATATTTGATCAGCCCAATCCAAATAAACCCTCTGGATTTATTTGCATCAGTGTAAACTTTTGAAAAGCCTGCTTTTGCACCAGATAAGGGAAGAACACGCACTCATGCACAGAAATACACAATCTGTAGCCTCTCTACGTCCCACTATCTGCAGTGTCCATCTTTCAAGTGGCACAATTCATGGCCTACATGGCCTGTTTTTGCACATCAGTCAGCGAAGCACTGATCACAGAACTTGTCAAACTGTTGCACTGCTCATTAAAAACTGATTTCTTCTAGCCCTCGTTTTTTGAAAATAAGCCAACGTGCTATTAAAATCTGGGGCTCTGACCAAATCTGATTTTATTATTGTTAAAATGTTGAAGGAGTACTCAGTACACAGTGTGTATTTCATAACTCACCAGAATATGAAACCCCCCAAGTAATTAGGGTGCACTAACTGAATGTAGCTGCTCGCACAGCCCACACGACTCCTTCTTTTGAGGGCGCAATCTTTGACTGAAGAATTTCAGTCCTCATCAGCTCCCATCACTTAACTGTTTATCGCCTTCCCTTGATACTTCAAATGTGTACATCAACCGTCTTTGTAAATATCATTTTTGTGGTAGGCTGTTTCTTAATTGGCATCTTTTTTTTAAAATAAATCTGAAAACGTCTCCGCATCCCCTCAATACTTGCTCTCTAAATGGGTGAAACATTCTGTAGGCAATTAAGCACTGAGTGATGGGCTCGCATTTGAGACTGCAGGGTTTTAGGAGGTTAACCTGGGAGAAGTCAGTTCATTTTTAGCTCTGCAATGCTGTTTGATAATCAGCGGATGTTTTCAGAACTCAACTCCACGAAGGGCAGATCTCTGTGGAAAATGCTCCAATTTAAACGAAAGAACAAAGTACTGGCAAAAGCAGGGAGGAAAGTTACTCCAGTGTGCAGTAAATTGTGACAGAAAAAAACTTCCAATGTTCAGTTTATTTTGAGTGTCACAGAAGAAACTCAAGAATTCATCATTTAAAAAGTAAGCTTCAAAATAAATTGCACTTGCTTCCAAGTATGTAAAAGTTCCTTCTATTAGTGGGTGTGTGCGAGGTGGGGACGCTATATTTACTACCTCCTGACATACAATATAATGTGGCATTCTTAAATAGCAAAAGGTAAACAATCACATCCGGTGTCATGTTTATTAAGCTGAAGTCAGTATTGCATGGTTTAATATATCCTAATAAGGACAGTATTATTGAATAAATTATAATTTACCTGATTGGCCATTTCTCAAATTATTCCTCAAGTCTCCATAGATATACCTAGTTAGCAGGC
Organism: Ophiodon elongatus; assembly: GCA_016806645.1. Taxonomy (NCBI): domain Eukaryota; kingdom Metazoa; phylum Chordata; class Actinopteri; order Perciformes; family Hexagrammidae; genus Ophiodon; species Ophiodon elongatus. The sequence goes on from JACSYO010002153.1 coordinate 2,105,471, forward strand.
TTGCTGGTGCTCAAGACTCCCCTGTTGCTCCAAGAATAATAAGATGATAATCTTATGATAATGAGGCAATGTTGGGTGCGGAAGTAGAAAGCATACAGATTCTTTTTTTCTCATGAGATGAATGCCATGCCACTAAGTACGCTGGGATAGAATGGTTATCCAAGGGGCCATGAGGTTTTGGGCATGTGTCACGATCAATAGCTTGTAGTGAGGGTCGAGACAAAGCAGTGTATTTAGTCTCATTTTTGTAGCAATATGACAGCATGCTGAACATACAGATCATATGCTTTGGGAGGTTTCTCTCGATGCTTTAAGGATCTTTTCTACCATTAAAAAAAAAAAACGGAACTTAAATCCGCAAATAAATCTACTGTTTACGGCCACCTTTAAATCTTAAAGGGGATGAGCATACTGAAAGAGATTTGTCTTCCTGTAAGCTTAAATATAATGTATGTCCCTCACATTTGACATCAACAGATGCTTTCCAAGTCGAATTCAGATGATCAAAAAGTCCCTGTAACGTTTGTGTACTGATCCCATTTGAATTGATAGTGTACCTTTGGTTGCCAACGGTTAGCCTTAGTGAGTGATAGCAAATGTTTAAACCTCCCGAGCTTAATTGTTGTCATGACTTATGTTTAAAAGGAGGACATCATGTTTATGGAGCTGACATTTGCAACATTAGTTAAATGGTTTAGTTATCCCTCATAAAGGGGTTTTAGTTTAAATGCATTGAATGCTGAACAATACATTCAAGTTGTGCACATGCACATTACCATTGTGAACTGTCTCTATTCTGCATGACTGCTACTGCTTTCCATGCCCTATTGGCCAAAACACAATCACTTTCCCTGATGTATTTTGTGGCCTTAATTAATTAATTAATTAACTAGAGCATGGTACAAAGTAAAAATAAATTGCTCTATTAATGCTATCTTGAAGAGGCCATGCTTGTTTTATATTATCTATATTATATTTATATGTTATTACTTAGGTAAGTACCTTTTTTCTTTCTGAAAGTAATTCTACTATTTTCATTATCAGTAAAATAAATTAAAAAAACTATATATGATTATAATAAAGAAGATATAAATAATTTCCCAGTGTCGTGAATTGTTTCCATTCAAACGATAAAAAGTACAATGAACACTCTATCTTAATCTGCACCATGACACACTGTATTCCTATATGCATGTACATAACACAAAATAAAAAAAACAAAAAACATTGAATTTCTGATTCATGGAACAAAACAAAGTTCGCTATATCGAGGTCACAAGGTAATTATTGTGCCTATGACAATTATTCCATCATGTGAAGAAAATAATAACATCCACAACCTCTAATAATGTCCTTCTCTAAGACCTTCTAAACGTGGCACCATCATTTCAGGAATAAACTATTTGTGCACAGACATTGTTCAAATTGTGGATCTCCTCAGTATCACCCAGCTTGTCTTTCTCCATTTTTTTTACTCATAATGACATTTTGAACACCCCCACCCCAGTCCTCCCAAAACCGATTAGCACCATACAATAGTAGCTGCTGATGTGTTCAAATCAATGACTCCAGAAACATAGAGGAAACAAATCAATTATTGTTTAAACACAAGGCTCCGATGTCCAGGAATCAATAGAAGAGATGTATTAGCCGACATTGCAGCCAGTCTTTAGATCTCTGAGACTCGTTTTTTCCCCCTTTGGACAAGAAAATCACATGGAGCTCGTTGTCATCTGTGACCCAGTTAGAATCACTGCTGCCATAAAATTACGGCCATGAGCCAATGAAATGTGGACTTATTTAGTGGAAGAGAAAATCTGACAACGCTATATTTGATATCACCAGGTATCAACATGTCCCTGCTGAATAAGTACAATTGATTTCTTCTTTTTGTGTGTTAAAACTTTAAATCATTCTATTCTTATCCCATAAAAACAAGTTTGTGTGAAAAAGGCAGCTTGTTATTTATTGTTCCTAAATGCACAGCAATATTGTGCGGATATCATTCTGTCAGGGATCAATAATATTTGTCGTAATGTTTCCAAAATTATGTAAGATATCTTCATGTTTGTTTGTTATTTAATTTAGCTTATGTTCTTTCATCTTTTTCAGTAAACCTAAAGTTATTACTTTAGGTTTACTAAACGACATATGCGTTCATACACTCTTGATGCTCGAATAAGTGGAGTTGACTCAAGATATTTCAATACTTTCAGTTTGTTTTTATGGCTTTTGCATTTTGTCTAACATGTCTAAAATTTCTTTTTGCCGTTAGTCACCTGTACATTTCAAGTAGTTGTATGTTTTCGACACATTATTACGTTTCAGAAGGGCATCATTGGAAATAGTCACATTACAGTTGTGGAACACAGATGAAAGCTCACTTCTGAACGCATCTGCTAAAGGTGAATTATATCAGTCAGAAAGTTGATTCAGGACCAATTTGATAAGATACACTCTGTGTGATTTTAGCATTTAATAATAAATGTATATTTACAGCAGAATAAATATACTGCCACGTTGACCAAACCTATGCCTTTTTGGTTCCATTGCTGATAGCTAAAAGCTTTGCTGGAGTTTGTGTGCACACTGAGAGACATATGTGATATTTACTGAAACCCCATTGGAACCCATTATAACAAAACAAATGTATCCTGCCTCCATACAATCACACATTATATTACATGAGGTTTATAATCTAGATCCCTGGCTTCAAAAATATAGTTGTTACTGTTTTCCATCCGTATGAGCTATTTTCTCATGTTTGCCCTATGGAGCAAACACATGCTATTTTCCTGGTTTCCTCAAGGATTGTTGCTGCTGTTAAATGGAGCACTGCAGTGTTTCATAATCAGTGTTGTTCCTAATCATTGACATATCTCAGATTGGAAATAAAAAATCCCCTCTAGCATTCAGTATACAGAAAATTATTTAGTTTGTTTTTCTTTTACATAGCATGGCATTAAGTAAACAAACTAGCATTTAAAGGGTTAAAATTCTGAAAATGATGACTATTTGGTCGTTATGATCAGGAATAAAGTTGGTTAAAAGATTTAACGGTGAAAGTGGAAAATAGTATCAATAGATAATTGTATGGCAATGTTTGAATACAGACATTGTTATCCTCCAAGGACAGGGGGTTTAAGTGTTAAAGAGGCCAGAAAAACATACTTTACCAAAATTTAGACTTCCACATTTGGGATTTCTGGTTTGTATCTTTCGAATATGAAGTGATGACATGATGAACTGCTGTTTTTCGAAGTCATTACTCCAACGTCATTCTGTCACTCAAATAAATTGCGGCAGAATTGTCCGTGATTGCATTTGAAATGCAAAACGAGCAAAGCCTTTTAAAGCAGGAGGGCTATTGAGATGCCAGCAGTATGCAAGGTAATGCAAACTTCATCACATTATTATTAGATATCCCTGAATGTACATATAAATGACAGCACACAACAGGCAATATCCACCTACTCCTATTAGGACACATCCAGTAATCTTATTAAGTTTCTCTAAATCACAAGGTTTATGCAGGGGGTCCAGGGTTCTTGTTTGATGAATTATTTGAAATTAAGGAAGACATTCTGGTGATTTTTGCCTTCGGTTCAAATCATTTCTTGCTGAGGTTTTCTTGATTCCAGCCTGGATGCTCGTGGTGTTATTTATCAGCAGTCTGCTACCTGTGATGTCTAGTTCCAAGCAGAACAGCAGGTGATGCAGTTGACACCCTGGAAACTCAGTTGAATCATGCAATGGTGCAGCTGCCCTTCAGCAATTATGGTTATGAAGCCATAAATCAGAGCTTAATAGGAGAGAGAGTGGAGTGAAGCTAAAAGACATGTGCTTTCTCAGTGGAATTGTCTACTCATGTATATTGCCAGTTAATTTACTATAAAGAATTACTCATATTCCTATTTCTTCATAGAGCATTTTCATTTGACTAGTATTTTTACACATCTTTTAAGACTTTGACTCTAAACCTACGTACGTATAAAGAGTCATTAAATATGATAACTTATAATGTGACAGTACCCATTAAAATGCCTAAAAACAGCTAGATCTGTGTTATATATGTTACTAACATTATCCCAATTCCCGAATGTTTAAACCCAGAGAAATCTGTGATTTTATTCAAGGTTTATTCAAAAAATTATATGTGTGTTTTATTTAGTCCCCTGTCAATGGCGTCATGTCCCCCTCCCATTACCCCCTCTAGTTGCACTACCTTCTGGGCAAACACAGCAAACACCAGATGATACGTCAGCTAAATAGTTACATATGTCCAAGGTTAGGTGTAAATCATACGATGTCACAGAACTATATTTAGCAATACAGTTTTTTTTCTGCCGCACAGCATCACTTTTCATTAATTGCATGCCATTTTGAAACAGCCCTAATTCATTGATATGATATTTCAATATTGATCCAGCTTAGTACGATGTGCTACTATGACAAGTGGCTCATGCCAGCCACAAAGCTAATGCGTACGATAACGTTACAACACTACAACAATGTTCAACACAATCATATTATTTTGAATATGATTGTTTTGACCACAGATCACAGCGCTGGGCTAGCCCACGGTTGAACCACCACATAACGTTAGCTACAGCTGTATAGGTAGCAACTAATTTAATGGTAGCAAGTTAACGTTACGTTAGCTAATGTTACTACTGTAGCATTAGCATGAAATTCTAAACAATAAACGTGACGAAACAACGTGAATAAAACTAAGCTGTTTTGTTATGTCTGTTATGCAATCATCAAAGTCCATCTTTCGTGATTGTTTTGACTTTGAGAAATGACATACTGCGTTTAATTGGCATATATCCATAGTGCAAAGTATGAAATTGTAGGTTTGTATATTTGTAATGCATGACATCTTTTTTTTCACTGGATTAATACTCACTACATGCTTTCACACCAAACTAAAACATGTAATAATTTCCCCTTTTCCTAATTTGATCAATTCAGTAGCTCACTTTGAAATAAAATTTCGCAAATATGTGGTGCTTTTACAGAAATGATTATTTGTTATATCAGTATGATGGCTCTACTGCATGTGTTTTGATATTGGGAGTGTTGTTTGTAGTTTTTTTGTACATCATGGTCTACCACATTACTTCTCCTGAACTATTGGTACTGTTAATAGAGCATACATGCCAATTGGCCATTGGCTTTAGACTTTGCAGTGTGTTCAATTGCATATATTTGGCCAAGACCAGGCGCCAATCACTGGTTCTGAAAAGTGAAGCCAATGCGGAAGTGCTTTAAACTTGCATTCTCTCTACTGGCCATCAGAGGGCAACTCCTCTTGTTGCAAAAATAAGTATGATTCTATAGAAGTCTATGATAAAAAGACTCTCCTTCTCACTTGATTTATTATCCCAATAAACATTGTGAACATGAGTTCATGGTCTCAATCTTTAGTTTCAAGTTGTCTTTAACACAGAATTATGTCCATTTTGTAGATTATGGTCCCATAATAGATAGAAAAGCAAGGTATACTTTAGGGCGTGGTTACCTTGTGATTTCATCCACTAGTTGAAAAAAACACAAGATGGTCCACAAACCAATGGGTGACGTCATGACAGCTACGTCCACTTCTTATTAACTGTCTATGGCCAAGTAACAGGTGTTGTGAGGTAACAAGAGTCGGCCGTTGTAGCTGCTAGTTCTTTGATGTCGGCTTGGTGTATCTGGACACAATCTCAGTATCCGTAGCACTGTTCTAGAGAGAAATTAAATAATTTTGTTGCACACTAAGCAATTCAGTTTTTTATCTTCCTTTAATAACACAAATAATAAAAACAGTATTAAAACTTGAAATAGTAATAATGAATCACATCTACAAAAACATCTCATGGAGAGGCTGGCTGTGGATGGAAGCCCTCTGAGTGGAGGTATAGGGATAAACAAAGGTTAATCCTCTGAGACAGGCAGAGGAAAACAGCTCCGGTGTGAAAGGTCTCCTGTTCATTCACCAATGCCTCTGGTACCTGGAGGCAAAATCCTCCCTGTCTCGCCATCAAGGCTCTTTGTTTAAACACGGATAGACACTTGCTGTCCTTGAGTGAATGAAAATGCAGTGTATAATTCTGCTCTGTAATTCAGTTATCTTGTTCATCTATGTAATTTTGCCCATAAGCACTTTGCAAAATCTCTTATGATTTATACTAAGCACTAGAGCCCAGCCGATACTGTATTTTCAGGGGTAATACCAATATTAGAGAGTGAAATGTATATATGTTATATAAAAAAAGGTAAACTACCATTTCCAATGCCAATGAATATTAGTTAAATAATGTTTTATTTATATCTTTACTATAAAGAGTGCTATTTTGCCTTGCTATGATTAGTTAGTGTCTTTCTTAAGATAATTATCTGTAAATAAAAAAATGCAGGGGAACTGCTGGACTATATTCCATCCTCTGTTCCATACAGCCCTAACAACCTCTCCCAGAAGGTAGGACAGCTTCTGTTTTGCCTGAGAGGCATTATCCAGGGGGAAAATCAGACAAAATGCTTGAAAAGCTTAAATGCTGTGAGTGCACATGATAACTGAAAACCTCAGATTAGCATTTTCTCATTTTAATCCACTCAGAGGGTCTGCCATCTCCCATTCTGATGGTTAGACAGTAAGAGGACACAGTTTAGTTGTCTTTTAGCAGATACACAAACCAAGAGGGGGACAAAGATAGGGTTTTGAAAAGTGGAAATAACGCATTCGTGCTTCCTATATAGTGAAGCTGCTTCCTATATAGTGTCTTGATGACTCACCAACAGCTGAACACCTACTGTGATCAGTCTCCTTATAAACCTTTCTCTGTGAACATTTTAAATGAATGAAGTAACCTATGCTTTTCCTGTAATGTTGAGTTTAAATGTCCTCAATAATGGCTAGTTGACAATCCTTCAGTTTTGTTTTAGATTTTAAGTAATGATGATTATCAAAATATATTTCTCGGACAAATTGACTATGGTTGTCAGTTAGAATGTTGTCCCACCTTTTCATCAAAATGTAAAGAAGCTTAAAGCTAGACCTCTGAAAGGAGTGTATACGGCCATTGGGGAAATCGGGATTCTTCGCTCCCTCACCCCTCCAGGGAGGCAGGGGCAGGTCAAGGGCTCTGATTGTCAGTGTTTATTAATGGGCCCTGCAGAAAGGAGTGACAGCAGGGTGATCTCTGTGATGATGATGTCTTATTGCTTTCCATGAGCGCCTCAGGTACATACATATTTATGATGCGCTGCCACCTTGACGCCAGCTAGAAATATCTGCTTAACACCCGGCCCAGTCGGATGCTTACCAAAGCAGAGCCGGAACAAAACGGCCCTTTAATACTAATAGAGCCTGTGCCACATTAACCTTAACAAAACCACAGGATGACTTTCCACTATCATTTACATTTTGGTGGCACAAAAGCATGTACAACGGTTTGACGCTGTGTGCAGTTTGAACAGAAAAATGAAAGCGCCATCATGTTACACATGAGAAGCCACCATGACAACGCCAACAGCACTTTAAATCTCCACTGTACCGATGTCAGCACTTCATGTTAATCAGATGGCTTTTTGACCAACAATTGAATTAATTTGAGCTAATTTGCAGGACAGATTGATTCGTGACACTACACGTGTTCATATTAAATATTAACAGCCAGCACTTCCCCAGGGACAGCTGGGATTTTAAAGGGCAACTCATACGCAGTCATTTAGTTGATTAATATGGGCCACTCATTTAGAGCAGACAGATTTGTTTTACTTACTTATTCATGTCTTTAGATCCCTTCTTATCCCTGTTTAGTTTTTCTCCGCAGCAACCTTTCATCAAGGATCATTCAATGAAACAGGATGATGTCATACTGTAGACCGGCTCTGTTTACTGTCCAGACTGTGACATCATTTTTTTCCCAAAGCATTGGCATATTATTGCAATCAGAGTTCTTCATACCAGACAGACACAACAAAGGGGCTAGAAGAAAGACAACAGTGACTTTCAGTGAGTTATCGCTCACCGTACAAATGATGCTGAATTGCAAATTAGGACTAACACACATTTGGCAGCACAGTATATGCATTTTTGCTGAATGACATTTGGATTTGGAAAGATCCTTCTTATTCAGGCAAATGAAGCATTAGGAAAATACTGTAGAGATCAAACAGTTACATCAATGAATTAGTCAATTACGTTGAAAAGTAATCTGAAACTATTTTGGGAATCGTTGTTTGGTTCCAGCTTGTCCAATTTGTCTCTTTCTTAAGTACATTTTAGAAACCGAATGATTAATCAAGCAAGAAGATAATCAACAACACATTAATTGATAATGAAAATAACCATGTGCTGCAGCACTACAGCACTGCAAAACTGGTGTTATTTTCCTGGCCACTATTTGTAATGTGTAGCATAAATACACCAGTAGATCATGTATATAAATCTTAGACCAAATAGCAGTTGAAGCAAACTCAAACTCAGAGCGGCGTCCTCGCTCTGATGGGCCACAAATCATTTGACATTTGATCTCATACTCAGGTTTGTTGTTTGTAGCACAAGATTTGATCTAGGCTATTAAATCAAATGGCCTTTATCTTTCTTACCTTTCCCTTTAAACAAACAGAAAATATCTCTCCACTGCAAACAAGTTGCAGGATTTATTCAGCGCGCAGCACGCTGTGATATGTGATGACAGGACTTGAATATTACGCTGATACTGTATGGCACTGTAAATCCACCGCCTCATCTCTGCTCTTGCTGTCAAATGTATTCTGAAGTTGCATTTCAGCTATGTCCCCTCAGCACTGAGCAAACTGAATAGAGAAACAATGAGTGCTGTCTAGAGACAATGTCACTATTATTTTAGATCTCCCAAATCTCCCTCTCCCCCCTTTCATTTTCTTGGAGGTTTCTCCTCCACCTCGCGTCTTTCCCACATTCTCACCACATCTCTGGCTCTGTCCCCTCAAAGCAGAGTCACACCACCCACTCTCATAGTTGATTCACTTGTCTCTCCTCCCTTTTTGTAAGCTGCACTGTTAAGATCCTGTCATTTGTGAATATGTGCAAAATGTGGCAAGAGGGTTTGCATTCAGTCCCTGTGATGTGCTTCAGAGAAATCAGATGGCTTAATGGCAAAGCCAAGAGCATGCTTACAGATTGGATGCATCATGTCCCCTTTTTAGGTGTTATTCATTAGTATTTGCTAATGTCACGCAGTATGTCACATATCGATAAGTGTTCCCAGTTGCAGGTCACAGAAAAATCATATGTGTAGTCTGTCGTCTGCATGCACATTTCAAGAACCTGTACCAAATAGCAACAATATCTATCACGAAAGTACAGGACTTTTGATCCACTCTGTGTGCTTAAACATTACATGGGTGAGTACTGGGATTTCTTGCTTTAATGCTCACCTTTTTACTTCCTCTTAGTGTTTGGGGACAATACTTCCTTCAAGGGTTGGATATTGTTTAATCCAGTGATAATCCAGTGATTTACTGGTGTACTTCCATAAAGTGTGAGGACTCAGAAAATGCAGACAAGATATCTTGTCTTTTGGGTGAAGCTCCAAAACATAGGATCCTACAGTTTCCATAATGCAGTTCAATAGCTTCTTTTATTAGCCAGTCACCCACCCACCCCAATGAATTTTTATGTAATTATGAATATGTTTTTTCTCCTTCAGTTATTAAGATATAAAAGCACTTCAGGGTCGGTACACCTCGCCACTGTCACCGTCTTTTTTAATACAAACTGTACATTCTATAGGGTAAATATGGGATTTATCCTAAAAATTTCAAAATGTCTACACAAAAATTCACATGACATATTTTTCTTTCTTTTGTCAAGGTTGCATTACAAGTAGCGCAAAAGCAAATGACAAGTGCAGCCACCCCTTCCCCACAATGTATCAGCTTCTGAATGGAATGCAATTTGTTAAATACATTAACATCTCAGTGAAGGATCCGATGAGGAAATTCATCATTCTGCCAGATGCTGAGGGAACACCTGATTACTTCTCTGTTACTTGGAAAGGAGATATTATTTAGTCATGCATACAAGAAATACCGCCAAGTATTCTCGCTGAAGAAAAAGCATTTCTCTTTCTTTCCAATCCCTATGATTATGTTTATTCAAAATCTGCTTTACCAAATCCCAGGTTCTGAATTGGGTGTCTACAGAAGGGAAAACAGTAGTTTGTATCCTTAAATGTTACATTGTTTATGTCTCCATATTTTGAAATGACATAATTTACCAGTAGAATAGTGAGCAGCAGCCTCAGCTGGTATCACTCACTTGGCAGGGACACAGCTTTTTCACAGTCACTTAAATGCTAAATGCCACCTTTAAATGGCTGTGCTGGCAGCAAAAGTATAAAGACAATAATAGATTATTGTGCCTTAAAAGTGGGTTCTTGATAAGGCAAATATGTGTATTAAGATTCAAAACTCAGGTCCACACAGATGATTATGCTTAGAAAGGCAGGAACGTGGCAGATACTGTGTTACACATTGCAGTTTTTTTAAATGCTGTGAATTCAAAAGCCTAATTATTGGGGCATTAGAGCAGTACATCTCCTGAAGAAAATAAATAAATACATTATATATACTGTATATATACAGTATATATGATATACGTTTGATATAATGTTTTTGTTGAGTTCTGTTGGTTAATCTAAAACCCAAATGAACACAGGATACTTTGTCAAATGTATGAGAATAGACTGGATTTTGTCTCACTAAGCAGTCCCACAAACAATAAGGAGGATTTCCCCCCCGATACACTATATGAAAGTGACTTTGAGTGATATCATTCACAGGCACAAACAAAGGTAATTTAGTTCCTTCCTTATTTTGTTTGTTTTAGTGTAACCCAAGGCTATTTAGAATGGATCTACCCAAGTCCCCTAACTTAATCTGCCATTTATGGGCTGAATGGTGGGGGGGATGAGGACAGACATCAAGCGTTGTGATTGGGCAAAAAAGTAACCAAGGAAACCATACCGCTTTAAGTGTTGTAAATTGGTTAAAACTCGTTTATCCGTAATGTGAGTTGCGAAATGGGTAAACATGATCAATCAGCAACTGTGTCACAACTCAATTTGTTTAGACACCAAGCTCTGTTCCTTCGATTGCTCCGTTAGGCATGTGTTTTCAGGATTTTTTCAGTAGACTGCACAAGTTCTGTATGGAAATTTGGAACATAATTAAGGAAAGCATTTCAAAGGTAGCCTCATAAATAATGCAAATTCAGTGTTAAATGTCCCTGACAGCCAATGCTGAAGCTGCAGAACGTGAACCTCAAGAAAGGCTGAGCTGGGCTATCTGGTCATCAGGTGCCTCCCTCGGAGTGCTATAAATTGACAGAAATGGGAGACAGTGCAGAATAAATGAGATAGCTCCAATGAGTAACACTCCCCATTAATAAGATTCTTAACATGACACTATGAGACTCCAAATTCGGACGTAAACAGTTAGTGCAACACAAAACAATTGAGGATTAGCCAAGACTACTTACATTGCATTGCCACAAGCATATATAAGATAATTTGAGTTCAATTTCAGTTTTATTGATGAAGCAGATATCAGTTATTGAATTTGTACTAAGGCATTAAATGCATTATTCAGCTATGCCCTCAGTGATTGATGTTGTGACTACAGTATGACCAGTGTTCCTGACTGTCCTTCAGGACAAAAAAAACAACAATAAATAGTTTGTTTGATGCCATCATCCTTAATAGAATTTTCTTCTGCCTTTTTTCTTTGAAGAAAAGATGAAATGATACAAAATAAATGTGACATATTATATTTTTATATTTAGAAAAAATGCAATATCTACTGTTTACTATCAACTCAACACAGCTCTGTAAAAATTACTTTCAAACTGAGTAGCTGACTTTGTTATTATTTTATTTTCTGAGGTTTTCTCGAACAATTGAGTAGCATCTTTTGAGTAGCCTTGCACTCACAGAATGCACAAATTAGCCAGACCCAGTCAGTGCTTACATAAATACCTGCTGCCTTACTTAATATAATATGATCAGAGGCTAATGTCATGCAGACAGTGAGCACAAGTTGAATGAGAGGTCAAGTAAATCAGGCCCAGTGTACTGGTATGATTCCTGTACAGGTAAAGAGATCAGTCATTTATCCTCTCCTGCTTTGGACTGGGCTGTCATAAAAAAATATATATTTGTCTGAACCACCTTGGTTCACCAGATACCCGAGTATATCCAAGTTCATGTTACTGACTTTTTATCAACAATTTCTTGGAGGTTTACTATGATTTTGTTCCCCTGATAGTTGCATGGTATGTATTTTCTCCCACTTTCGTTACCAGTAGATGTCTACTTTATTTTTAAATGCAACTGTGACAGCGTAAAAGCAAACTTCAACTTGACTGTGTGCACCAAACAAACTACATTCTGATTGGCTTCAGTTTTATTGGATTAATCATGAAAACTACTCTCCAAAGATCCAACAATCAGAAAAGTTTGACAAATTAGAACCTCTTTCAAAAACATTTTGTTATATTTGTTGAAATTCTCATTACATTCTGTCAGCAATCAATAAATCAAATGCTCTGACAAAAAAATAAAAAATAAAGAAATATGGTATCATCCTGGCTGTCACAGGACTGTAATAAGCCCGTTCAATAATGTCTCCCTAGATTTAGCAACTTTTGGATCTAGTGCTGCGAGCTACTTTCATTGGAAAAGAGTTGGCATCACTGGGCTGGGTTGGGCTTTTCGGTTGGATCACTTAAAGAAGCTATCGTACTCTTGTTAGTTTGTCGAGATTACCAACCTTAGCTGTAATCAAGTAAATGTTATTGTGGTGTAGTTTTCAGGTTATTTTATTGCTCATCTGTACTTTTATTCATCTTACTTTCTCTGTGCTGCCACACACACACAAACACACTCCTCCAGCTTCCCAGGATTTGGCCAATACCTTAAGTTAGGAAGACCGCTAAAAGTCATATATTTTATTCGAAGTGTGGTTCAACTTCAAGAGTTGGTTTAGCCCAGAGATGTGTGACGGATGTGGGTTATGTCTGTGCCCCTGATCTCCAGGACTGTGTCGCCTTTGATATTCCTTGACTTCAGGGCTCGCATAAGCACATTGAGGGAGAAGTCAAGGTCACTCCCTCTCTGTCGCAGGAGCCTCATGAATATTATGATTAATCAGGAGTCTTTTGGCTCAAATTAATAACAAACCCAGCATTGTTGCGCTTGGCCCTTAAATTCAAGGCTATAGAGCAAATTAGGAACTGTTTGTGTTGCCCATCCCTTTTGTCATCCCCTTTGGTTCTAACTGAAATAAAGAAAGAATGAGTCGAGTTGGCTTCTTCAAATTTTGACATTTATAAACAGTGATGTTCGCCGTGATAGCAGTGTTGGTACATGTTCCATTCCATTATCCAAACCGCTTATCCTATTTAGGATCTCCAGCTGATATTGGGCGAAGGCGGGGTACACCCTGGACAGGTCGCCAGTTTATCGCAGGGATATAGAAACAGTCAACCATTCACGCTCACATTCACACCTACGGGCAACATAGAGTCTCCAATTAACCTAAGCTGCATGTCTTTGGACTGTGGGAGGAAGCCGGAGAACCCTGTGCAAACTCCACACAGAAGGACGGGTTGGGCGGTCTCTCTTGCTGTGAGGTGACAGTGCTAGCCACAACACCACTGTGCAGCCCTATTGATGCATGTGTGATCAGTTATCTCTAATATTAAGTCTATTTAAGATTAGGGGCTCACCCGTGGCACAGTGTACACAAAGGCCACATGTGATATATTGCTGTGTTAATGTTACCTTGAACCGCAGCTGGATTCTTGCCATGTCACAAGATCACGTGATCACGTGAGAATAGCGGGATCACATATCACACGAAAATCCATCTTGTCCGGCTTTCAGTAATGCATTTGTGTTGGTAAGCCGGAGCACGGACCAATCGGCGTCCTGTGAGGAGCTACAGGCAGCTACAGGCAGTGTGTGAGACGACCAGGAGAGGCTACAGTTTGTTCAAAACAACAAAGGCGGCTCCTGAAGAGGTCAGTGTAGAAGCTGAAATAGCATCAGTTATATCAGAACTGGACAATATGTCTTCATTGAAAGAAGAGCAAAGACCTGCAGTGAAGACTTTTAAAAGTCTTCAGTGCAGAGTTTGATTGACAGATGGTTCATCCAATCACCTGGCAAGTTTTTTCTTAAAGCGCTGACGCTTTACCAAACAGTTTCCAATGGCGGCTCTTCAGATGGTTCTACACTAATGCAGGATTGATTCGTTTTACTTCCTGTTAGGATCTAAATTTCAAGCAATTTCTTGAACTTACAGTCAATAATCATTAATAATTTGTGATGAATGTATTATTGAAATACTCGAAAAAATGTTTTATTAATAACTGACATGACCTATGTTCGATGCAAAATCAGAGTAGGCTACATGAAGAGAAAAAGATCAAGTAAACACCAAGTGAACGATGAACTAAATAACACACAATAGGGACTTAATTTAAAACTGCGTAGCTCTCGTCTGTCACTCTTCCACAACAGGCCCAACAAAAGCCAAAGTATTACACACAGCAAACAGCTGCACAACTTTTAGCTTCATTCATGGACGTTAATTAGATCAGACTAGATGTGTTGGACATGTCTAACAATTAATCAGCATTTAATAGAAATTGCTGTAGCCCTCAACATTAAATAACCCGTAAGTGTGAATTTGTTTCTTCACAAAGCTAACATATCACCTTGTCTGTCATGATGTGGCCAGTAGAGAGGGTACCCCCACCATTTATCTGTTGCCATGTTACTGGAGGTGAAACACATGTCTCATTTGTTCTCAAGGCCTTCGCTGACGTTTCTGCATTTTTTTTTTTTTTTTGCTTCAATTCTGCACATGCTCGACTCAAATTGAGTTGTTCCTCCCACCGGTGCACTCTGCTGAGTGGCTGACAGCTCCTGGGATGTCAGGGGAAAAGCTTGATGGGCAGTAGACAGACACACATACAGTAGCCAGCAATAATCTACTCAGAAGGTCACCATCACAAATTGATCAAACAGTTCACATGCAGGTTTTTACTGTTGATATGTAACTTGGAAAACTGGAAAAAATAATGACCTCATGTGTGTGGCTTGAGACTTTGATTTGAAATGGTTTAAGAATATATAAGATTGGTGCATTCATATTCTTAGCTACATCTTCCATTAGCATTCATTTCCTCTGCTCTGTGGACTGTGTTATGTGTCAAACCTTGAGAATATACAGCTAATCTTAAAATTAGCATCTGTTGCACCCCCACTTTTACTTTCTCGAATCTTCCTGAAATGCAGACCTTTACCTCTAATCTCAGATTGTTTTTCGTCCTTTCCCTCAGTGTGAGAAAAGTAAATGGAAAAATGGAATAGTTTGAAAAAAACAATAGCTTTATCACAAATGCTGACCTTTAATTACAAAACCTTTGCAGCGGGAGACCTTAGCTTTTACTTAAGTTGACATTTATAAATACCGAAATGTCCCCGTGAATTGCTTTTTGTTGAAGTCAATGTATTGTTGAGCGAGATAGCATCAGTCCATTTGTCAAATACTCTAACTGTTGGCTCGGGGGGCTGGCAGGGTGTGTGCAGTGGACAATGTATAGCTGGTCTGAGCTGTCCATGTACTGTATGTGGAGGACAGACCGGTTAGCAAAGGGCCTCTCCTATCAGTCACAGTAGCGATGGAAAGTCCAGATAAGATGGTACTCTACCCTGTTACTGTGTTTCTGTGCCCAGGACAAGAAATCGATACAGCTGGTTTCAGAGACTGTTTTACAGTCAAGGCAGCGCTCAGCTTAAATGTTTGTCTGTTTTATTCAATGACACTTGACTGTGCAAACTATTACCTACAGGGAGCGGAGAACAAACGTGAAACAAATAAACTGGCCGTCCACCCGTCTCAGCATTGTTTGCACTTACAGATGGAAACTGGATAGTGTGGAAATTTTCTTTACACAGTGTCAAAGCAAAATCTATCACCGCTAAGATCCAAGCCATTATATTAGAGCCTCAGAGGAAATATTACTTCTCTGGCTGGCTTGTTTTATCCCTGATCTTTCTGTCCACCCATCATCACAGGGATATGGAGGCATCTGTGGGGACATACGCCTTCCATTGCCTCTCTCCTGATGAAAGAGGATTTCCCATCTGATATGCAGTAAAGGTTATCTGGTTCGCAGTCATGTTTCTGTGTAACATGCACTGCGAAGCAAAAACAGGAAAACATTTCTCCCCCAAAACTCATTTCAGCTTTGCTTTTCATTATTACCACCACAAACAAACTGCACTTATGTGACCATAATTCTCTTTTCAGTGAGCACAACACAACTCTGATTCCTTTTGGTCTATAATGAAAATAAAATCTCTTGGTGATTCCAAGAATCCTTTAAGGTACTCTTTTAGCCCCCCCCCCTCCCATGTAGCAAGTACTGTATCGACAAACATTAGCTCGGAATGAAATGTTTAGTAATTGGACGCCTGCACAAACATTTAGATTACTGCCTTCTCACAACAGAATACTTTCACAGATTTACCAGGACCAGAGTGGAAGAGGATAAATAAATAGGGTAATGTTTCCCCCTATAACCTACTGTACTCTTATATTTTGCAAGATATTTTCTTTTTGCACTCAAGCAATTATTTTTGAAAATTCTTTGATGCAATTTTCCAAGCAAAAGTGTTTGCATCTGTCAGTAGGCCTCATTTGACAATTCAGTGTTAAAAAAAGGGGAGAAAATGGTGCCTGAGGCTGAGTAGAGCAGACAAGCAACAGCTGCACATCACTCACCTGGATTCAAAAAGGATAGAAATAGCACTAAAAGCACCCACTCTCACTTTGTAACTGTTCCTTTGTTTCCCTGTCTCTTGTGCTAGGCTCCCTTCATGGCAGCCCGTACACCTTGTGTCTCATTTCCCAAAGCTCTATTCACCATCACACTACAGCCAGAGCAGAGGTCATTTAAACTACGAGGCGCTCAGACAAAAATTTGAATCTTGCAGATTCATAGTTCAGTGAATCAACGTGTTAATAATACGTATTTCACTCACAATGTAAGTTCAGTTTAATGAAGCAAAAGCCCTCTGAGATAAAACGTGATTTGGTGCTGCATATAACGTATATGACTTTCTAAAAATGGCACACATTGTTACAGCATACAAAACAAAGGGTGGATTAGATTATGTGTAATTTGTGAGCCAAATTGAACCCACATTGTCTTAAGGATCTATGACATGGAGCAGGTTAGTCAGCCAACACAGTTTTACACATCCAGCCAGCATTCCTAGTCACTTGCAGAGATGCTGGATGGATGTCCTCCACACTTTAAACTTGTGAATAGGTATTGGTATTCATATTTCACATTATATTTTTAGGATAAAATGGATTTATAAATCTGCAATAGTATGGATTTAAACGTTCTGACGGATGTGAATGGAAATTCATGACATTTTCCATTAAGATAGGCTACAGTCAAAGTCAGCACCTCCAGATAAAAGACTTCTAATTCAAAACCGAGCAAATGAAAGGAAGGTAATAAAAACTGTCTATTGTACAGCTTTTTTTAAATAGACAGTATTTGGTGCCAAAGGCACAGTATCTAATAATTATTTACTCTTAGATGATGATTTCAGAATTGCAATTTTAATTACAATTGTTGTATGTGTATCGTAAAGTATTTTACATTTACGTAAAAATTTGACTGGGGAGAAACACAAGCACAGCTATTCTGCAACCCCTATTGAATGACCATAAACCATGCTATATTGTGATATAGATAATAACGAAGATATGAAATGACCTCTATCAGGATCGAAGATTTTGGCTATATGGCCCAGACCTAATTAAAATCAAAACCTTCATATTTGAATGTATCACAGGTAGAAAAGACATTTTGATTTTGATTCAAGAATACAAAGAAATGTATATGTTTATATTGTGGGGAACACATACACAAAGAAAGACCTGCTAAATGTCAGGCGCACTAGTGCGGCCAATGAAAATGTGTAGTTGACAGATTTTGGGCGCATGTGCTTTCGAAATAGTTGCACCTTAAATGGTTTGGTGGGAAAAATGGCGGGGAACTGACAACTTTGGACGAATGCAAAATTAAAAGATTACACAAATTCGCACACTTTAGAACAGATGATAATTCCACTGAGCATCAATTTGCTGTCATACTGCTCTATTCATCATCTTCATTTGCCCTTTATTCCTGGAGAACCGCCCCAAGTTACATTTAATATGCTTAATCTCAAGTTTTTCTTCAAATACAGACATTCAAATGTGTGCTGTAAAATGTGGATTGTTCAACAGTTACTAGAAATACTGACTTCTGCCAACTATGAGCAAATGATGACAACAGTACTTGGCAGATAGCCAATCAAATTGCAACTGGGCAACAGGAAATCAATTGGGATCAAGTTTATTCCATCGGTTTTCATTGCCAGAGACTTTGGGCAGACATATTTTTGTTTTCCAACACTCGGGGCAGTTGGAAGTGTAGCGTTATCCCCACATAGCAGCCTCTTGAGCTATATGCACAATTAAAACACCATTTTAAAACTATATTATCCAGCCACTGACCTTAAATTGTAGCATAATGATAAATGACCAATGTATTTATGTCAGGCATTAATCCAGAATTATATTAATTTCTAAGTTACAACTAAAACCGTACTCTTTCCTGTTGCCAGAACTTGGGGCTTTGCCATTCATTTGTATCAGGTAATAAATTAATTGTGTTTAAATACTTCAGCCCCTACTTATTGACCAGTTTTATCTTTGAATTTAATAACACATCAAACATAGACATCAGCTAGATGAAGTGCGAAAAAGATTTTCTCATAATTGTCAGTCGAGGTCTGTGTTTAGTAATCCTTTTCAGACTTTCAGGCTTTCAAATTGCAGGCTTTTTAATAACTTGAAAAATGGTGGCAGAATCTCTGGACTCACTGCCATTACAGAGATAAATATAGTGTCTGTAGGTAAAACATCCAAGCTTGGAAAGACGGGGTTGAATGCAGACTGAGAGTGATGATTATGTAATTAACAAACCCTGCTTGCAAAGGTAATCGAAATTAAAGGGACAATAAAACCAAATAAGATGCTCACTGTGACAGATTATCTATCTCAACCAAGTTTCACGTTTTCGCTGATTGGCAAACTATGTTGATTTTTTAAAATTTTTATTTAATGTGCAAATCCTCTAAAACGTCAGTCTTTTAACACACATTAATTCAAACAATGTAATCAAAAAGCTGATGATCTTTTTCATTCAATTCCATACCTGCATCTGCTGAGAACCTTTTTTGTCAGGTAAGGACGATTATGAGCTGCCGAGAGCTTGACGTTCTCCTGGTACTGCAGCCAAGGCAATCACTTGTTGTGACAGGGACAAGGAAGCTCCCTCACCCTGCAGGAGGCTGATTGATTGGGCAGTCAGGAAGAGGGAAATGTCCTTCACAATCGGCAGGGAAGGACAGCAGGCCCGGGATGCTCTCACTCTCCTCCAAGAAGTTTGCGTCTTGCAAAACTAATCCTCACTGTTGACATCAAAGAACAGCGTCTGACGTGGGAATGAGCTCCACTGGAAATGCTTCCGTCAAACGAGATGGATGCAAGTGGTACAGATTCATAAAGTAGTGCCTCCTGCTTTGACTGCACTTTTTCATACTCATCCCAAACTGCCAAAATGCAAGGCCTTGGCATCAGAGTGGGTTTGTGAAAGTCCAAATGCAGAGGAAGCTGCATAGTTAATATCGGATGCGCATTGCACCGTGGGGTGGATCAGCAGGATTCTGTCAGTCCATATATCTTATCCACTTTCTAATTTGTCACCAACTGATTTAGCAAAATGCTTTGTTTTTTAGATTCTTTGTAGAATACTGCCCCTTAATTGTCATGACAAGGAGAAGACTATATTGCGCACACCACACCTTTATCCTTATTGCTGCTTTTATGCGTAAAACATTGAACATTCTGTCAAATGTTGCTAACCTGAACACAGAAAATCCCCACACCAGCTTTTAATAAAAATAATCTTCCATATAGTGACTGTTTTTTGTACCCTTAACTCCGATTGATCGTTAAAAAATGTTTAATGGCTCTGTTTTATTCTGTAATGTTTTCAGTTATTTGTCTTATTTTATTTTACATTTTACATTTACACAACTAACAATTACACCTCGGGGCTTTTATTATCGAATACATTGCTGAATGTATGGAGTTACCAATTTCCGCAATGTGTTATTACTTTAAGATTACCCATACCACAAATCCTTATTTTGTTACTTTTCTGGAAGTACCCAGAAATAATTGACTATGTACTTTGCTGTAGCATGTATCTTTGTCAACACTTAGCATTTCTCTAAACATTATGGTCAAAAATCTGAAAAACAAGTGAAATGCAGAGACAGTATTCCCTCTCTCATTTCCTCTCTGCAATTCTATCACATCCTTTACATTCATCCATTTCAGTGAGGACCTTGTTAAATGTTTGCCAAGTCATACAGAGCCACCGCTCCAGAGCCATTTCCAATGAGGAGGGCTCCGCTTTTAAATGTTAATTGCCGTTCCTCACACCTTCTCATTACACTCATTCTAAATCATGTGTTGTGAGCTCCACTGAAAGTGTTCCCATTTATTCTCAAATTGGTATTCAAGTCATATTGCATTCACATATGTAACATGAAGTCAAAAATAATTATTTCTTCATTATTCTTTGTAGAATGCACATGGGAGACATTAGACTATTATTACCGGTAATGTATGTTACCACTAAGCTCATGCAGTAAGAGTTTTCCATATGTATTAAAGACTCCTGTTCTAATAAGATCATGATAAAAATGAAAAGAATGCAATGTACAGTTGTTTGAGTATTTGATTCAACATAGAATTTAAAAAGGGCTAATAAAATCTCACCCCAAGTAACCAATGATGAGAAATGCTTATCATTTTAAAGTCAAAAGGCAACACTGGCCATTGTAAAGATCATCACATGATTTACAATGTAAAGATGGTATGAAAGATGGTTGTTGAAGGTGCATGCAGCCCCATGTAACCTTGTTACTGTATGTTGGGTTTGAATCACATCATCCCTCTTTATCTGTCATCTGCCTCAATGTCAAACTGTCCAAGAGGGCAAATATGCCAAAAACAGCTCCGCATGGAAGTGCTTCATCGAGAGTACAGCAAATTATTTTAAAAAAGCACAACCCAAATAAGCTATGTTGTTGAAAAAGATGTAAAAAAAAAATAAAAATCCAGTTTTTCAGGTATGCTGCAGTCACCTCCTGTCCTTTGCCGTGGAGCTGGTGTTACAGTACGACCGCTATCCTATCGCGGGGCGACTGTGGCTCAGCAGGTAGAGCGGGTCGTCCGTCAATTAGAAGATTGGCGATTCGATCCCCAGCTCCTCTATTCCATGTCGATGTGGCCTTGGGCAAGACACTTAACCCCAAATTGCTCCTGAATGCTGTGCTATTGGTGTATGAATGGGTGTGGATGATTACATAGTCTTGATGGGCAGGTGGCACCTTGCATGGTTGCCCCCGTCATCAGTGTATGAATGGGTGAATGACATGTAGTGTGAAAGCACTTTGAATGGTCGGAAGAGTAGAAAGGCGATATGCAAGTACAAGTCTATTTACCATTTACTAATTCTCTGTCGGTGCTTTTATTACTTATAGGTACCCTCACAATGTCCTCTAATTCCAAGGTACAATTAAAATAATTGTGGCTTTTGCTGTCTTCAGCATGACGTCTGACACTAAAAACTAATACACAGCCAAACACGTGTCATGCAACTGGGACAGGATTACCATTAACATACATGGCATTTATTTAGGTCGCACATTTATTTTCAGTTGTCTATGTATTATTGGAGGACACAGGATTATATAATGAGGATGAAACCACAGCTTGATTTGTATTGTATTCCTACTGACTAATTAACGCATGTCCAAAAATATACATTTAATAGTGTCTTCTAATAATTACCTCACGAATAAGTATTGAAATGTTTAAAATGGCAGTTTTTTCTCATATAACGTAACTTAACTATGCAGATAGTCAGACCAGGAAAGATATCTGTGGACAAATCCAGTCAGGGTGTTACCTTATGTCAAAGTCTTTGCAGAGAGGAAGATTAGTGTGCCAGTCACTAGGGACTGAGGCTGTGCACCCTCGTCATCCAACATGGCTGTGACTCCATGTACTGTAACACCAACTGGCAGAAAGGTCATACCAACCTGATCTTCAATTTAAGATGCTGTTCACGCTAACGCTTTGGCTTCCTCTCCTTTATTTCACTTGATGGGTACCGACAGCGTCGCACTTTGTGTATCTAGTTCCTGAAAATTCCCATTTGACAAGGACTAAAAAGGAAGTTGAAGGTTTTTAATCATTATAGTAAAGTAGAGCAGGAGTAGAGGGTGAATGTATTGCTACTTAGTCAAACCAGTTTGCATCATCTACAAGCGTCATATATGAGCTCTGAAGGAGATTACCACAGCATCAATACTAAAGTCAACAGCACCGAATAGGTCATACGCTGAAATCTCGTATGATCTTTCAGATATGGCATGGAAACAACTTTGATTGGACATACTGCCTGTTAGGCAGTATGTCCAATCAAAGTTGTTTCCACTATTCAGCACCTGCATGTTTATAGAGCGCACAATCTCACCTGCTTTCTATTACGGTGTGTATAGCAAGGTAAGAATAATGGGGTTCATTATAATCCACCCACCTCTCACTACATGTCTTGACCATGTCAGCGTGTGTGTGTGTGTGTGTTTAAATATTTAATAAGTAATTAACCTGACTGAAATGCTAGAGTTGAAATGGCCTGAAATGGCAAACCCCCAGCATCTTGCTTGATACCTTGTTGCCTTGGAAACATTGAATTAGAAGCACCAAGCAGTGGAAAAGATCATGTTGGAAGGAGAATCAGCTCAATGAGGAGAGAAAATAAGTTGATTGCTTTTGAGATTCAACCACAACTGACCAACAGCATCTTTTGTAAACACAGAAGGGGTTCAGAAATATAAAAAAAATGGTTTTATAATCTGAACTCACCAGAAATAAGGATTGGTTCATGCCACGGACACAGCATATTCTTGCTGCCTTAGCCCGTGAAGGCTATTTGGAGCGGGAGCTTAAACTTGACACAATGTGCCTATACAATGGGTGATTCTGAGGTCTTGGGGATCTGCGGAAAGAAGCAGAGCCATAACAGAAATCCCCACTACAAAGAGAAGAGGTGAAAAGGCAGTTATTTAACCAGATGCCCCACTCAGCAGAGAGAGGATTAAAATGCACTACTGCTTATCTGGCATAAAGACTTTGACTTTAAAACTGCAGGTTCCCTGAAAAACATGGTGTGAAGGTCAGACTTTTATTAGATGCCTTTTGTGTGCTAATGAGAATGCAAAGGGATTTATGTCATTCCTCTGTTCTTCTACCCACTTCAAGCTTTAATGTATAAAAGAAAGAATTACAAGACTATGAACAAGTGCTTTTTGTTTTCAACCATTTTGTAGCATAAAGTGGATTCTGATTGCAAAACAAACACGTTTAAAGCGAAAGTACCTGTCCAAGGTTCAAGTGAGCAGTCCATACTGAGTTATGAAAATGGTTCAGGGATAGTAAAACAAAGTCAAAGACATTTATTTTATTATTTTCTTTACAGCTTGCAGTTTATTTTTCTTTTTTTGTATGGTTCTAGAAAAACTAGAACTTAAATCTCCTAAATAATATTTCCGTCTATTTTTAGCACATGGCAGGGCAGCTTGGCATTTTACCCAGAGCAGAAGTTTTGCTCACAACAGTTGTTATTTCTACAATACATCAGTTGATCCACGCTGGAACATTGATTTTACATGTTTAGTTACACCTGGTGCAGGTGAGTCCTACAAAATACAATGAAGAATGTCACACACTATCCACATTTAAAGGTAAACTGTACTTGTATAGCGCTTTTTTCTAGTCTTCCAACCCGCTTTAACACTACATGTCATCATTCACCATTTCACATTCAACTATTCATACACTGATGGCAGGGGCTACCATGCAAGCTGCTACCTGTTCATCAGGACTCTAACGAACCATTCATAACCATTCACACACTGCAGGCACAGCTTGCAGGAGCAATTTGCAATTTAGGGTTAAGTACCTTGCCCAAGGACACATGGACAAAGACTAGCGGAGCTAGGGATCGAACCATTTATCCTCTGATTGAAGGACGACCCTGCTCTACCACTGTACAGTCGCCCCGTACAATGAAAATGATCTGGCCAATTTTAATTCAAATCAAATAAAAAAAATGATAAATAGTATGTGAAGAGGTTTCAGTGTTGACGTCTATGTATTGCAGGGATACCTACTTAAATGACCATGCTAAAGAGCTCGCCCCGGCCCGTCATGCCTTGTAATACCACTTTTACATTGAGAGGCGATAGTGAGTCACTGTAGCGTCCAGTGTCCGCTTAATTCATGAGAACACGCAGAAGTAGAGGTGAAGTAGAGGTGCTGCACTGGCAGCAGAGCCAAGCCAACGTCGGTGTAAAAGGGACAGCCAGCCCGGTGGGACCACACGCATTAGACACTGACGCCGTTGAGTTAAACGTCAAGTCTCTTTTGCTCCTGCGATGCCAGTGTGCAATCTAAAATCACACACTGGGGCAGAACTATGCCGCCGTTGTTTGGTTTAGTGAGATAAAGCAAGGTGGATCGGCTTTTAGTCAGAATTGCGGAATCTGTGTACAAAAAAGGGCTTGTGTGGAACGTAAAGCAACATGATTCAGGAGTGATTTCACTGGCTTATTAGCTATTTTCTTTTGTACATTCCAAACATCCTGCTTCATCTGTCTTTCACCTCCTCCCTTTTTATATAACATGGCATAGCCATTATTGAACCTGGCGACACTGGGAACGATGCGATATCAGCCCCGAAGCAGCCTTCTGCCATCATAAACCCCCTGCTCTCATGTGGATAGCAAGCTCTTGATTCGATGGTTCCATGTGACAGTCAGCTATTTCACTCATTACCTGCTTTAGATATGATCCTATAGCCATTGCACAGAATATAGAGTGGCTAAGTTAATAAGTCAAAACCAGTTAATGGCACCATCTTATCAAGATTAGGTATTAAACATCATACTCAATCATACATGCATAAACAAACAGCATTTAAAATTACTTACCAAGTAACAGCAACAACCTAGGAAATTGGTATTACTATTTTAGTACCTTTTAGTACTTTTCTCAACGAAATAAGCAAGTGACATAACAAAAAGTAATAAAACATATCCCTAAGTGACTGCAATGACCCTGTTAATTGAAGTGATACATTCCTGGATTTTGTAAAGCACCACACATCATTGAATATTGATTACTGCCACATAAACATGATTATTTTAAAAGTCTATTCAATCTTTGAACTAATTATAATATTAACTAATATTATAATAAATCCAGACAGTGCAGGGATGGGCAGCTAATATTAAAAACTACATGAATATGTATATGCATCTTTGAAGTTAAATAAAAAATGGATAGGTTTAAGCCGCAAAAGATGTTGGCATTTTTTTTGCAAACGAATGTGTGGACCAATTAAAGGGAACAGTAAGTATTTAAATGTATATATATATATATATATATATAGTATTATATTCAGTGTCCAATTCTTTTTCACCTGAATTTGAAAAATGTGTCTGTGGTCTGTTCAAGTCGCAATGATGGCTTTTGCACTTTCCTCAGCTCCTCATCACATGTGCCATTACTATTCTGTTCACATGCACAATAGCCTGTAAGCAATATACATTGAATTGAGGTTTATGCTGTGGGTATGGCCACAGAACACATCAATTACTTATTTTCTGTCGATAATGTTGCACAAGTATGAGGGAAAGATTAAGCAACGGTAAACGCAACATGTTGTACACTACGTAACAGTGGAAGGCTGGCACAAGGCCACAAAACTGTGTCGTTGGAATTATTTGTTAGTGCAGATTACTGTTATTTACCGACAACTGAAAAAAACAAACATTTTTGCAACACATGCTGTATTTTCATTTTGTGCCTAAGAAACCACTAAAAATATATTTTGCAGTCAATACTTATAATCTGTATTTGAGGTACAGAGTATTCACAATTCATTGCACAGCATAGCAGTGGATTACTATAAAGAAACAAGCAATAAACACTATTAAATTATGTTTGGTCACGCATATCTGTGGCGTAAGTAGACTCTCTAAGGGGCAGGGGGTGAAAATAAAAAAGCGCGTGATTAGGGTCATCTGGCCCTCTCAAGTTCCCTTCTGCTGTGACACGATAGGTTAAAAGTTAAGCATTGGAAGTGCCCCATTAGGGCACAGGCATACGCTAGCTGGAGAAAGGTTTTAAAAATAGGGCACTTTAGCACACACAGCTCAAACTGTGGGAGCACTGGCCCTCATGCCAGTGACGGCATTCTTCTTTGACTGAAAACATTATAGTATTGGCCCAAGACAGCCATTTGCTCAACTATAAGTGTGAGCCCCTGAATGCAGAGCAGCGATCGTGAGCTAACCACCGGGACACGCTCACATGCATGAACTTGCACTAAAAGCATGCCGACTATGTCAACAAAGCAAGGAAAAGCACTAATTACTCAGTTTTTGAAAGGGTAAAAACCAGCCTAATGTTGCCCTAGAAACCGAATCGAGATTCATTAGGATCTGTATAGTGACTGCTGTCAATGTCAGCCTCAGGGCAAGCCATTTATTTATAAGCATGTGTACAGTAGGTGGTATGCCTTTTGTTGTATAGTTCGATGTTGAATGCCCTTGGGTTGCTGTCGAGTTTGCCTCAACGCATTGGTCTCTGTAAACACGGTTGGGGTAATTGTCTGACAATGACAAGGCTCACTGCAACATTTGAAACAGTGTTTTCAACATCAATTTATTCTTTGTAACAAAGCCTGTGCTGTTGTTTTTTCATTTGTCATGTGCCATTTTTCTGATAGATCTTCCTTCATATCCTTTTTACTAGAATTTGCTGCCTGAAATGAGAGCTCCAAAGTCCTGCAATGTGTCTTATGAGAGCACAAAGCATATGGGGGAGTATTAGAGGCCTTCTGAGGTTGGAGAGAAAATTGGCCATTTGTCTGTCACATTCGGCCCATTCTCCCATTACCTGTACAGACACATTACAAGCTACAACCATAATAACTCCTCGTGATCTACGACTGTGATGTGGCAACCATTGGGACTCTATGCAGGAGTTTACGTGCAGGTTTATGCCTATGTATATATTCCCGATGTGGGTTTTAAAGCATTGTTTATTTTCTCTTATAAAGTGCAGCTTCCGGAGGGTTTTCTTGCATTATCCTCAAAAGATTTAAATTGTTAATGTCAGTGTTTTTAACTGTACTGAAGTCTTACCTCCTGAGATTATAACACCAATGACATATTCAAAACCCCCCAGAACTCATTCCTTCTGCTCAACAGTCTCCATCCCTTTTCAAGTCCTTGCCACAGAAGGGTAGCTCATGCAGAAAGGATTTGCCCTATCCACGTATTGTACCTGCTGTAAATGATAGATTTAGAGAGAGGCAGGAAAACGGTGAAAAAATAATAATCTCTTTGACGCAAGACATGACAAGTGAATAGACATAAAAAAGAAACCAAGCACACAGAAAATTGGATTTTCAAGAGTGCCTTGTCTTGCAAAAAATGACCAGTCAGAGGGTGTTAGTGAGGCAGACTGGCTTTCATTAGCCTAGTCATTTGGCATCACTGAACCATGAAGATGCTTAAGTGATATTATGTTAACCTCCTGTTTTACATCTAAAGTCGAGATTAAATGTAATTAGGTAGCTTTTGTACTTCCCACATGGGTAATTGATGACTGACTGAAGTCATTTACTGACTGTCTGTTCTATTGTTCTGATCTCAGCCCTGCCGTCTGCCATTTTTATAATGATTGACCAAGACCACAGACATCAGCTAGTTTGCTACGGCTTTGATTTTCACTGTGGCCACATCAAAAGGGAAATAGTGTGTCCCGTGAAGCAATTTATGGTATCTCTTCACTATTTTTAGCCCAAGGTTGGCTGAAAAGATGTGATAAATGTTAAATTTCTCTATACTAGTGAAAATCATTCAATACAAAAGTGGAGCCAAAAACTGTGCCTTACAGTATCATATGAGTATGTTTGACCTTTAAAATATGGACGTGAGTCATATTCTGGTAGCCTTTTTACCAGAAACATTTAATGTAGCAGTAGAAAGTATTTTTACAAGAAAGTACATACTACAGTAGATCTGCAGTTTTGTCGCAAATGTCCAAAAGGTTTCACATTATACATATTCGGATGCTTGCTTGTGTGCAATAATTGCCAAATACTCCCCAGGCTGGACAGAAAGACTGAAAAGGATGCTGTAACATTGTAGTTCAGCTGTCTGGTAATGCTGTTTTACAAATAAAGACATAGGTTAAGGGTTAGGTCAAGTTGTTAACCCTGGAGATGCAAGAGGCTGTCCTTTTCTTGTCAGCAAATTAAAAAAAACAGAATCACAGAAACTCCAGTACACTCAGGGGCAAACAACAAACCACATAAACTATATGAAGACAGAGCTATTCTACTGTTAATGTTGTTGTTTGTTGGATTATGAGAACACTGAAATTATATTTTTGCAATTGCCAAAATTACTGAATGCTACAAAGCTATACTTTGCATAGAGAGGCATAATCACATTCACACAATATAATCAGATTTGTTTTGGCATATTTAAACGACAGTTGTCAGACTGGGACTTTAAGAGGGGCCACTTAAATTAAAACTGAAATTAAGAGGGACACAGTTTAGCAGAGATGTGGCATGAGAATAATACATTTGTATACAGCCAGAAGGGAAAAACAAACTTTTATTTAGTTGTATCTATAATTTTTACTTATAATTTAAATAATCCTAAAAAATAAGCTCAAGTTTGTGGTTGCGCTTATGGCATTCATTGCGCATTTAAGTAACTATTCTGATTCATCAGCGGTGCGCAGATTAATTTTGCAACTGAAGGTAGATTCTAGGGCTGCCACAAGCGATACCAAAACAATTATTGTCATTGGTTTTGATAGTTGTAATTGCGTAAGTGTGTGAGAGATACTGGTACAATTACAAATGCACACATTGCGACACACTCTATGGAAAGCATTAATTTCTCGCGAAAGAATGTTATGATTTCTAAGATGACAGACATCATTTATTTTTAATGGTGGATGAAGCTCCTTAGAGGGTTTTGTGCCCCTACACAGCAGCATGGCAGAGAGGAGAGACAGATAGGCCTATATGGATGTGCAGCGAGAGCGCACAGGGAGCAAGATGTCTGAATGTTAATTAATTAATATACATTTTTTATGCAAACGCATCATCATACTTCGATAAGTTAAAATTATAATAACTTTAAAGGAGTAGGGGTTTCGGTCAATGGGTATGCGTGGAACACCAGAACAACATGGACCCTCAATTGTAGTATGAATGGAATCGCGTGATTACAAGTCTGCAGCTGTCCGGGCAGACGGAATGTGGAAAGTCTGAGCTTTTATTAAAAAATAATGTAGAAAACCTACAGTATTCATTAAATAGTTAATAGAATGTCCAATAAAAAAGAAAATGATCAAAATGTTTTGTACCAAATGTTAAAGAGATGACTGTGGCATAATCCCATAAAAATGCAGAAACTGTTTTGTGACCCAAACCTTATTTAGTCTTTTTATTAAAAATATGATGGACTTTGAATAAGATTCCTGGCAGAAAATACTACTGCATTTTATAGGAATATCACATGGGGAGCCGCACTTCAAAGAGGCAGAAGCATCAATGAATATAACGCTAGAAAAATTGAATTCGGTCAACGGAAATCAAGTGCCCTTTGTTGTCTGGACATAGCAGTGGGCACATTTTTTAAGGTGTAATTGCTTCATGTTCAAGTGTCTTTCTGGTTCGTTAGTTTTTTCATGTTTCTTTGTAGCCACAAATTATTGCAAAAAAAAAAGTTGCATCATCTACTTGTAACCAGGTTGCAAATCTAGAGAGAGGGCTCTACCTGGGGTAGACCAGTGAAAGTGGCCTTTGAACTATGCAACAAAACACTGCAAACTGGTGATACACAATGAATGAAAAATAATGGGGGTGTAGAGATGTTGGATAAGGGATGAAGGGAATGGGTTCGAGGGATGAAGAGATATAGGGAAAGGGATGGAGGTCGAGGGATGAAGGGGTGTAGGGTAGAAGAAACGAGGAGGGTGGAGGGGGTTGTGGAAATATGGTTTTGAGGGGAGCGATGAGGGACCGCTGGTGTCCGGTGGCTGGTGGGAATTTGGGGAGTGGAGACTCTTGAGTGGGGGCCATCTCTTCAGAAGCTCTTGTGGTGCTGTCCTCAAGAGACAGCTTCATAAACACAGAAGCGTTTCTGATCAGGTTTGAGCGGATGTAGGTGAGGTATGCGGGGGAAGACCAGCGGCCAAGTATGTTAATAGATAGATAGATAGATAAATACTTTATTAATCCCGCAAGGGAACACTTTTTTAATGATGTGGTCAAGGATTCCCTGACTTGAAGCGGTGAAGGTGGCTCCTATACGAAATGAATGGCCCGAGTAAAACTCGGGGGATATTACGGATCTGGATAAGATGTGGTGGAAGTGGTGATGAAACCAGGATTGCGTGGCCCCTTTGCCCATCTCTGTTACAAACAGGGGGCCTTGTGGAGAAGTTTAGCTGGCTAATCTTGAGCTTATGTAGTCGCGGATGGGTTCATATGGACTTAGGTATGAGTCTAGTCGGAAGAGGTAGATGGGCTGAGGTGGAATGGACTGGTTGGTCTTGCTGTGTTTGAGGTGGTAGCGTTTTAAGCTATGAACCCAGAGCAGAGCACAGGAAACCGAAGAAAGCCAGCAAGAACATAGATTCTAATGAAGGTAGACAGGTAGCCTGAGCGGAGTATATGGTTGCAGCGGGTAAGGAGGTCCGAAGTGAGGGGCAGACGTTTAGGTGTAGGGTGGGTTCGGCTTTATGGAGATCTTTGAGTAGCATGGCGATGTGTGAGTGGGTTGAGGCTGGACACGGCGCCCCTAAGGACAGTTTCGTGAAGAAGTTAATTCCACTTAAGTAGACCCGTATGGTGGAAGACTTGATCTTGAGGAGGGGAATGGGTGAATGTAATGAACTTTGTCAGGATGTCGAGTTATGGGAATGGAAGGCTGATGGAGGTGCGGAAAGCTGTGTGTGTTCGAGGGTCAACGCTGTTAAGGATAGAATCTTGAGAGGCGAAGGTCAGTTGAAGATGGTGGCTGAAAACGGTTGGACCGGAGTCGGCAGAGGGTCCGATGCTAGCACCAACCATCTGAATTTCTGGAACGAGAAACAGGAAAGTGAATCGGCAATTTTTGTGACCTGGGATGTGGGAGGCTCAAATGATGAACTGGTGCTGGGCAGAAACCATGGTTGCATGAACAGCATTATATCTCGACAATATGACCATCCTTTGTTAGTGATGTCTACTTCGGCACTGTTGTCTGAGTAGATAGCGATGGTCTTTTTGGACTGGGTGGGAAGGTGTACCGCAAAGTTTGCAATGAAGGGAAGAGCGAGCTGCTTTATCGTTGTTGCTGGTAGCAGATTTAATAAATAATAATAAATGATTATTTAAGATATGTAATGATTATTACTAATTCAATTATGACTTATAAACCAGTAAACTAGTATAAAATAATGATGGCACTCAGCCTTCATCATAAGCCACCATTAGTTTAATTAACAGAATTTAACAGAAGATTCAATTTTGGACACCACTCAATTTTGTAAAAATAGGGAAAACTTCATCAATTAAATCTCAGGGTGTTCCATTATCCTAACCGCTTAGCCTATTCAGGGTTGCGAGGTACAGGGACCAATTATTTCATATTCACACAAATCAAATGATCAAGTTCTTTATAAATTAAATATTTATTGGACTAACTAACTACTAATCAGAAAATAAATGAAGAAACGATCAAATAAACACAATTAAAGAATGAATATAGAATAGGATGAAGAATACAATGAATAACAATGAACTACAACTAAATAAGAAGGATTACATGTGACCAGGTAGAATCAGTGACTCATATCATTGACTGATTAATGAAATTTGTCAATTGACGTTTTACATTGAATTTAGTTCAAATGATTTATGCACCATTCAGCTGAGAGTTTGAGAAGCACAGAGGAAGATTGTGGAGCGCCTTTATATTAATTTAAATTTAAATCTAATTTGGATCACTGGGTCTAAAATATATATCTAAGATTATTTTATTTTGTGACTTAAATTTATTTGACCTAGAAACATCAAACTCATTTACATTTGGGAATGGTATTGTTTCACCTCACGGCTCTGATGGGCAGATTGGAGGTTGAGCTGCATGCAGTGGCTGCTGTTCCTATTTGGAAATCTGCATCTCGTTGGATGATTGTAGTTCGTTGACTCGCACTCTCCATCTCTCACTGGATTCGGCTTTCTCTGATAACTTCAGAACTTCAGAATCGTCTTCTTTGTTGAGGTTTAGCTGGAACCGTTCTTCCTCGTTTTCATTTTATCACCCCCATTCGTAGCAGTAGGGGTCATTATGGCACCTTTTGCCAGTTTTAAAAGTCTTTAAGTCTTTTCTTTTAGAGTCTCTTGCTCTCAATAGTTGCTGGAATAAATCTTCAGTGGGTTGGTGCATCACAGGTCGGATCTGCATAGAACATTAGACGGCATGGGTTTGCCACGAGGGAGAGATCTGGCATGTAGGATTCAAAGCTATCAATCATATTTGTAGTATTTTAGAAACAGGTGAAGGAAGGTACTTCTTCAGGTTCTTGTTTCTCAGGTCGGCTGGGTGTCCTCTCAACCTGTTGGAGATGTTTCTGCTCGCAGTGGGCCTTCGAGCCTGTAGACGGACAGAACTGCACCACATCCAGCGTCAACCTGCAGAATGTCGAAGTCTGTGAAGAAGAGAGGGAGAGAAATAATACTAGTTACTTACAGATTTGTTTTAATTATTCCTTATTTGAACTCGATGCTATCTCAGCTGCAAAATGATACCAAATAGTTTGATATGAATCACTGAATGAAACTCAATTAAATTAAAGATTGAATGAATCAAACAATTACACAACATAGATTGACATTGTTATCATGACATAGACAGACCTATGTAGATATACATGTGTACCTATATGCATAATAAATACATGGATAACATTAATCTCATTACAGCACAAATTTGAGTCTTGGGTCAGAGACACAAAGGACGGGTGGGTCTCTCTCAGACCCTTCTGTTGGTCTGAGAGAGGTTGAGATACAACTTACAGAGTAATTAAACATCAGTTTATATGGCAGGAAACTACAAAAATTGTAAACAGAGTTGGATATCATGCAATTAATTATACATAACGTTAATAAAGTTTTAATATATATATATATATATAAAATACAGGTACTTACTACGACTAGGCCTAGACTATCAAGTACAGGATTCTTTAAGTTGTTGATTACAATTGGATGTTCTCTATGTCCTCAGTAATGTGGCTGAAACAAAGCACCAAGATAGGCTCATAAAACATGGTAGACTCAGCCTTAACAGTCTAAGTACCAAGTGTGACCCCAAGTCCTTATCTAGAGTATGGCCAGACACATGGTGACTTGAGTGTTCAACCATTAAGTGACATTTGGGATCAGAGAGCAGTTCCTGAAAGAAGTTTAGTAGTTCAGATTGTGTTGTAGACATTTCAGTTTCATAATATCTCGGTGGGTGTCCGCTACACTGCAAAAACTCTACAATATAATTTTGTAACGTTCCCAGATTAAACTGCTGCACGCAACCGGCGGCTTCGGAAGCACACAGGACATAGTAAGTATAGAAACCATTGCCGCCGAACCATGAGGCCATGAGAATCAGTGACAAGCAGTCGACCGACTCTGGCCTGCGGTCGGGAAAGGCGAAGCAGACGATGTCGCGGTACAAGGAGAAAGAGTAAAAGAGTCTTTAACTTCTTTCTGACCTCATTATGTTTTCCACCAAGGTCAAGGAAAAGTAGTTAGGAACATTAGGATGTCATTTTTGGACTATTCGAGCGCAACCTTATAGTCTTTAGTTGGACCAGGTTCCTGGATGTGACCTCATCGTCGACACAGTTTGTAGGAACAGAATATATACAGCATTTCAGTGGCTGCTGGCCAATCTTTCCTCCATGTTTCTGTCCTTTTGAATGATGATGATGATGATGATGATGATGCAAGTAGCTTTGAGGCTAGAGAGGCAGATGGAACCTCATCCTCCAGTCCCCCGCAGCTGGTCTGACCTCCACGTCCCTTGAAAGCATGATACCTGTGAATACCCTGATTATGGCGAGGCCAGACTGCATAGGCCCGCGGCCCCTCACTGTGCAGGTGAGTGTTGAGGCAGTAGAGTGGACATGATTGACTCTCACTGCAAACCCTGTCGGAGAGCTGCATTCCGACAGGGAAAGACAGAGAGATAGAGTGAATGGGCGATGAGAGGAAAAAAGAGAGAGCCCGCCCTGCATTCTCTGGCTAATTAAGTGTTATTATCCTGCACAACAGGAGGTACCTGAGAAATAATTGGCCACAGCGACAGCTAAATGTTCCAATCTGGAGATGAAGCCAAAAGCACTGTAAAAGGTCACATGCCATTATACATTGTGCTGATGTTATTAGTGCAGCAGTCTGTCAAAAGACCCTCTATCAATTCATAGGCAAAATACTTCCTAGATTAAACATATTCCCGTTCCCTTGATTTAAAGCCAATCTTGTTTAGGTGAGAAAATTAGATTTTTTTTGTTGTAATTTTTGACCTGTTTTGTCAAAGAGACAGTCCTCTGCAATTTTGGCTTTTATACCCACTTACCCAGTAAAGATTGTGTGTCTTTTGTAGTGCTAATGCCAAATTGAAAAAAGAATTATAATATGTAAAGTGTATATCTTCACTGTTGCATGAAATTTCATGAATTTCCCCCTTCTGAAACTACGTGCAGACATGACCTGCAGCAGCAGGAATAGCCAACAGTGTGCCATGGTGTACAGAGAACATAGTTTCCATTCTAACGATACTACTTATAGTGATTTTACTGATTTACAAAGAGGAGGAACTCATCAGTGAAATAAGCTGCTTTGTCCAGTAGCTGTCTTGGAATATTTGGTACCATGGGCAGGACTTCCTGTACTCTTCTTTTATTTGAACATAATGAAAAAGTCAGTTGTTTTCATTTTAGCTTTAGTGTTTAAAAAAAGCTAAGATTTGTTTTTATTATCTTGATTAACAGAAATATACCTTTGAGATTACAAAGCCTCGAAACTGAATATATGGCTCAATGTATGAAACTACAGCTGTTTATTTAGTCCAGTGTGGCAAAACCTTGCTCGAGTAAATGTCAACAAAGCAGAGTGCACAAACCTCAAACCAAACAAACAACTGAACAAAATCTTGCAGTCACATTTCTTCCGTTGGCACTTAATTCAGTTCTTCTGATCAGCAATTAATTAATATGACTATGCATCAATAAGAATTGATGAACTTTTTTTCATTTGTGTTTTTCTATAAAAAAAATAAAAATACAATTTAACTCAAATAAATAAGAAAATAACAGTGAAAGAGAGAATATTCACCATTTCAGATTGTGAAACAACCTCCAGATATACAAGCACTGGCCATTTGGTGAGGCGGTTTAAAAAATTATCAACGTGTATGTTTGGTGCCAGAAGTGGTGCAATTTTCAGACTGTGTATAATCTCCAAATTTACCAGGGCCTCTACTTCTTTTCCATGTATTTGGGAATTGGAGTCACAAAGCTTTTAGTGCAAATTTAGCAGAAATTTCTCCTTGCCCCAACTCACCCCTCCTTGGGGCAAATTCAGGTCAACTTGCATCTGTGGATTGACTTTATATGAACTGAACAAAGACTTCAACAATTTTAACAATTTAATTTTGAATTAGCAGAAATGTAATCCCGCTGAGAGTGAACAGTAAACTGTGCTGGATTACGTACATGCATCCCTTCCTGTTAATCCCTCATGCCTGTGAAGGCAATCTGACTCCGCTACTACCAACAGAGAGGTAATTATGACTTGAATATTGTAATACTAACAAAGAGTGTGGCTTCTTAAGTATGTTAAGGATTCTAACTTTCCTCTTGTTGGGTCAGCAGATCAACATTTCATAATTGGAGCCACAAAATAATGACTAGACAAGTTCAGTAGATACTGTGGTTGCGCATTAGGTGTCGGGACTGTTGTTCTATTGATGCATGAAGGCAGGGTATTTTTGGGTCATCCATTCTTCCTTACCATATTTATGAATGCCTTTATAGGAAATCAAACTTTTACTCTTGGCAACTAGCCCAGCCTTGAACTCAGTGTAGTCCTCATTCACTTCTTCACTGAGCCACACAGACACGTCTTCATATCAAAAAGTCTGGATATTTCAATAAAAAAACGAGTATGTGAGCTGTGAGGCAAAATCTTTGATGCTGAAGCTCGATACATTTTATGTTGGTCAGCGGGCTGCAATTGTTGTATAGACGATTACATAGCATGACCGTATAATACTTTAACCAAACTCTGATCAGAATATAAAATGAAAGATCATAAGTTTACAGTATAGCATTTATCAATGCTAATCATTGTTTGTTTTTTTCTTGATGAACAGTGTCTGTAATTCAAGGTTTCCTCCAATGTTTCATCATTTGTATTAAAGTTTAAAAGTTGTGTTTTCCTGGTGCCAACTAAAGGAGTTGTCTACACTTTTTTGTTTATTTATGTTTTTAGGCTGCTTAGCCATAATTGACATGGATTATGGAAGAATTCACACCACCGTTTTTTATTTGTATTCCTTGTCATCAATTATTTATTCATTGTTTGTATAAGGGAGGGAAGCATGATTGCAGTTGTAAAAGTGACATAAGACAGAGTGTAATTTGTAATTTTGCAAACAGCTAACTTTCACAAGTGTTGACTGATCATACCAACAAATATGGATTTGATAATATGGCAATTACTGTTGTTTCAAATAATCAAATAATTTGAAACAATTTGTCAAAGAATGTTTGGAGGAAAACAAACACCTGGTGCATCAATACCTTCAAGTGATTCTGTCTATAAAGTGAGTAAAATATACAGTATCACAATAACAAAACAAAATGATGCACAGTAAAGTGAAATGTTCCCTAATGAGAAAAGGGAGAAAATAAGTCCCTGTGAGATTGTAGATTGTGACTCTTTGTTCGTGCTGTGAGCAATTGTTACATGAATTAATCAGCAACTCGTACCAGGGTGTTTTGTTATTTTATTGTGTTCTTTGAGGAACTGAGGGAGTCATGGCAATACTTTTAATACAAAGGATTATTGCTTTCTTTATCTTTGGTCCACAACAAAATAAGAATCGACGTGCATTCATAAACTGACTGAACAATATGAGGTGTTGTCAGATAACTGAACATCTTGCTGTGAATAGCCAGATTGTGTTATGAACAACTGACCCAGAGTAGGGTTTTATTCGAAATAAATAATAATCAGTACCCATCTCCAGAGTTTTCATAGAGCATATGGCTGATGTGAAAGCCTACAAAATCATGTAAAATGCAAGAATGCTATTATTGGGTGATCGTATTGCAATATTTATGCTTTTCACCCCTCGTTGCTCCAGCTATATTTGCTCCCTCTGCCCCCACCACGCCTCTTTGTCAGCCAATCATTCACCTAATGCTAATGACCAATTGCCAGCTCTACTGTCCCTCAGATATCATGCCTGAAGACTGATGTATTGACCGGGCAAGATTGATCAGGGCAGGGATGATACAGCAACATTACATGATTTATTCAGGTTCTAATATCTTGCGTCAGGACTGCCCTCTGGGACCTGGCTGTCGAAGCCCCGTGTACTTTCATCATCCATCCAAATATCAGACCTTCTTTACAGACGACAGCTTAAATTTCTCCAAAGGCAAGGGGCAGTGACAGTCTCCTCTCAGTAGTGCGACTGGCGATTTAAACAAATCCCGAGCAAGTTGGAAAACTGGTGCTTTTTATCCATTAATTTTCGATAGAAGACTGTTATTCCTTTCTGCCTCCATAATCAGCCCCATAATTTGCATTCTCTGGATGGACCATTTTGAAGCTTTCGGATAAGTAGTTGTCCATTTGTGATGCATTAGACATACTCACTACATGTGCAAGTTGTACTTAAGAGTAGTTATGCCATTTGTTTTCGAAAATCTCAAAAAAGCTAATGTTCACAAAATCATAGTCATACTGTCTCCCAGTGGTAAGCGGAGAATTTATTCAGGCTTCAGCGGGGCAGTGAAGCAGGCTGTGCTGCACAGCTGACAATAAATAACTTCAGATTGGCACTCAAGAAAAAACAACAAGAAAAAAAGACGACCATGTGATGCCAGAGGCTCTTTAGTCAATTTAATGAGCAGCTGACAGAAGTATAAACGTTTTAGCCTGTGACCTTCATCGGTGCACCAGGATACACCTTTTATCACCGCCTCTAAATCACCTCCCTGGAACTCTGCATACTATACACACACACACACATTAGATTTACATTGGCACTGCAGTTATATCAAAAGTTGAAATATAGATATATAGAGAATATACCAAGATAGGTTCCCTTCTAAACATAAAGTTCAGGTTACTTGTCATGAAGAGTACTTGTCAGCCTGTGAAAACTGTTGTACGATGTCTTCTTCAGCTATTTTTACCCTATGCTGGAGACTAAAAGTCAGGATATTGCTGCATCAGTTGCTTTAATTTTGACCTTTAAAATATATATATATATATATATATATATATATATATAAATACAAATGTTTTTTGATTCTGCTAATTCACAGAACTAATTAACCAAAAAAAACTTTCATTTCATAAACCTGGCAATGAATTATCAGAATACAACTGTAAATGATTCTGCTGTCCCTGGCCATATGTAAAAAGGAACCGTAAAGTGATATTGTCTATTACCACGGATCAACTCAGTACCTCAGTGCCTGGCTTCTATGCTCCTCCTGCTCTCTAAGACTTTTTTTATTTTTTATTATTCCCTCACAGAACATTTTTTCCCCAACAATACTTATTTATGCCATTGTTTATAAAATATCACAGCCCTAATGAAAGAGAAGTCTCCCAGTGGCTCGAGAATTTGTTCAGGCTTCGGCGGGCCAGTGGTACAGGCTGTTAGACACAGCTGGCAGGGGAGCATGCCTTGTTGTTCTGGGGGGCTTGAGGGCAGGTGAGCCTCTGTCATAGAGGATGGGTCGGGCCCATGATGCGTGTGGCATGTTGTTGGTACAGCTGATGGGGAGGGGAAGAGGGTCAGCGGTACCTCCCAGGCTTCCCATCCCGTCCCCCCCATCCCATCTGTCCTGCACTGACAGGCTGTGAGCAGAATAACAAATCAGCATCTGTCCAGTGTTGAGGTTCCCCGCTCAGCATCAAGATATCAAATGTTAACAGGTAGATGATGATAATAGTGTAGCCTCATCAGTTCACTCACTGTAATCACACGCTCCTCTCCAGAGCACCCCGAACAATAAGTACCACACAGTTCTGCATCGCAAATGCAAAGGCAGCAAAGATCTGTCCACTTCAGCTTCCCACTGTAATATGTTATAGAGCGTAATTCTCTTTAGACAGTCTCAAGTGTTCGGGGCAGAAACTACAATTTATAGAACGGACCGAACAATGTGAGCAATTGGATGAGTGTTGTGCAAGTGTACTGTACGATGAAATCCATCCAATTTCAACACAGCTCTGTCATCTTCATTAAAAGTTAACAATTAAGCTATTAATAATAAAATACAGAGAGAGAGAGAGAGAGTACAGAGTGGATCAGAAACTGGGAAACAGCTACTGCAAAGCTAAAAAATATATACTTTCCAACAACTCTAAATTCATCAATATACACATATTTAATTTGTTTAATAAAAAATAAAAACAACAAACTGTGGTTTACGGTGTAGTGCTGTCACTATGTATTGACGAACAACAGTTTATCCATGTGTCAAGTGTCTGTAACTGCAGTGTGCCAGATGTGGTCGGTGATTCAGGCTTTGGTCTTTGAACAGGCACAACGGTACCAAACCTGGCAACCTCACTGTGATCACAAGACTATGCACTTTCATAAAAGCTTGTCTCTGCATCCGGCTATCAGAGGATGGATTCATCACACAATATAAAACATGCTCGGTGCTAGTTGGCTTTTTTCTGTTTGGACAGAGAACGACTCGCTGTTTCCCGCTGCCTCCACCCTCTATGCTAAGCTAGGCTAACAACAACTTGACTCCAGGTCAAGATAGATATATGTATATTTGCCAAGACCTTAATTCTTCGAATCTCACACATTTTCATAATAACAAAAAATAAATAAAAACAGTTGGCTAACAGACCAGTGTTTGTCACAGCCTCCTTTTCTGACTCCGAGGCTAAAAAAAATAAATGCAATAGTTATTCTCTGTGTAGCATTCTGTATGCTTTTAACAGTCTTCAGTCAAGTCTTAAGAGCGAGTCGTTTTCCCTCCTCATTCAATCGCAGCCCGCTCAAACAACCTGACACCATGAACTCTGGAAAGAGAAGGGAGAGTGTGCTTTTTTTTAAGAGCCTTTAAGAAAGTAAGCTCATTTATTATTTATAATAAACAACATATATTGTAGATGTTTCGCATGAATGGTTTTTTGGTCAGAAAAGATTCAACTGGTGACATTTAGCTTTTTGTTCCACTTTCTCATGGGAAAGAGGAAATTTCTTTCATTTTTCATGCAGGGGTCAGTTTAGAGAACTAACAAAATGCACTTTAGAAGGAGGAAGCAAAGACTCGCCTCCGTTACCTGCTTTGCTGCTGTGACCTTCAGCTATAAAGGTGGATCCCTGCCATTTTGCCAGTCGATTATTAGGTGCCCTTGTCAACAGCCACCTTTTTTTTTATTCAGATTTAGATCAATAACTTTACATGTTCCTCCATTTATTTTGTTCTCATGGGAGTATAGCTGCAAGTCATTCTGTAGGAACATTTGATGCCAAAGTTAACTTAACGCTAAATTCAGCCCTCTTCATGTTCTGACATATTTCAAGCCTCTGAAAGGGTTTTGCACGATTCTTTTATTCCCAGCTAGTGACACAGTGGTCACATTCATTGTTTCACTTGTTTTCACTGTTTAACATAAATATTGAGGGTTTGTATGAGTAATATGTTGCAATGCCACATAAAGCAGCGTGCTGTGTGTGAACTTGAAGAGAAGTGATCCTCAGGGCTATAAAAAAAAAAAAATCACTGAACCCTGCTCTTTGCGCTCATGTGCAAAGCATGGCAATTCTTCAGTCCACTGCACAAGCTTCCCATATTTTTTTCATCCCTTTGGGCAGTGTGTTCTTACATATACAGAAAAATGAGTGCCCATATGGTCCTTCAGCAGATAGTACAACCTTAATAATGAGAGCTCTCATTGGGCAGTGGAACCTCTGACTTTCATCTACTATTATAGCATGCTAGCAGAATTTGTGCTCGCCAAGGCTGAACTAAGCTACTGAACCACACCATGTCCAATCTCAGCATTAATACAAGCTGATATGATACCTAGCAAGCTACACCAGTCATTTCAGCATTTTCATAGTGATTAAAGCTACTGTAAAACTCAAGTGTTCTGAATTTGCAGTGAAGTGATGAGTGAAAGCCTCCAAATTTCCCTCTGTAGTTTCAGAGTGGAATCAGCCTAATCACAAATGAAAAGACATTTAGACTGTGGGTCTGCATGAGCACTTTGATTCTTCTGTCTCGCCGTGTGTTATGCCGTTTCACCAGGTCTTATCATTTCATATAAACAGAGTTATCTATTAGCATATGGACTGGACATTATATTTGTATTTATTTATTTTCCTCAACTTTTAAACCATTTAAAATCCAAATTACAGGAAACTACTGGCAGCAATTTGCCAGTCAGCTGTTAAGTTTAAGTCTACTACTGTATTACTATCAAAGGCATACAGCAACTTACTGCAATGAAAGCATACAGTAATTTGCTGTAATGATTACAAAATTACAGTATTTTACTGGCAGCAGTTTGACCAGCAAGATATTGGACAGTTTACAGTGTCTTTACTGTATCGGATAAATACAGTAACCTATTGTCATCAACATGTACAGTAGTTTGTTAGTGGTAAGCAGTAAATTACTGTGAAAAGAAACTATTGAACATTGGGATTATATGAGCAAGCAATGAGACTCCCAGAATGCTTTCCTTTCACAGCAATATACAGTATAAGTATAATACAGTAGGTCTTGTTAGAATTTCACTGTAAATTTACATTGAATTGTTGGCCTGTTGTGATTTTTTTAGCCTTTTGCTCAATGTAAATATTGACATTGCATCATGCATTTATTGATTTAACTGTACCACCAAACCTGTTTGAAATAGTTATTATGTACTATAGAAGAATAATCAACAATCTCTAAACGTCTACATTATTTCAAGGAGTGTTTTTAATTGTCTTTTCCCCTGAAAAACAGTACATTGGTACAATGTATGCTCTTATATGCTCTTAGCTTTTATATAAGTATTCAGTACACTGTGTCATAAAGATGACCAGAATAGAAAGCCATGGTGTTCACTAACCATCTGCAGTGAGGGGAGAGCAGCCAAGTGGTGCTGATCGCAAAATAAAACCACTTTGTGGGCGTCATGGTCATGATGCCATGCAAATTAAATGTTAATTTTATTTGAAACATTTAATATAAATTTATTATAGAGGGCATGCATTTTTCATTTATACTCAGTTTGTCACACCAATTATTGCAGTGTAAATTTAGATAGCTAGATGAGTTGTACGAGTACACAGAGCCCTAACAGCATGCAAACACTAACAATACACATTACGGCGGACATAAGGTACCTTGACATAGGTAGTTCAGTGATTTCAGTCATGTACAAAGAAGCCAGCCCGTCTTATGTTGTCCCGTGTTACAGGAGGTGAGTTTAAGCAAATTAGGGAAAGCAACAGATCGGGAGGGCAATTTTGCCAGCTGTATGTGAAATTTTGGGGACAGCTTTCAGTTTGTGATGACAAACCAGAACAGTCATTGAGAAAAAGCAAATGGTTACATGTAACAGGGCCAATACAGTCGTTACATATTCTATGACACGCTTGAGCTGACTTTGAATTGACCGTGACTTGTCGACCTGTGACTAGACGATACTTTGATATTTTACTGGCAATTCTGCTTTCAGAATGACTGTCACTGAAAGTTGGATCTTTTTGTGATTTGGTTCCGATATGACCATCAAACCGACCGATGAGGACAGTGGGAGGGTGTTGATGGGTCACTACCATGTCATACGTGCAGATCAGAGAGGTAATATAAATGGGCTGTAGGGGGCATGGATGCTATCCCCTGTGAATTACATTTACTTTAGCTTACATGGTGATGAAGATGGCTTTTTGCGTTTGCAGAGCTCTTTATCATGGCTTATTTATGCACATCTTGGTGTGCATAAATTTCTCGTGAACAAGACAAATTGTCTTTGCTTTTAGCTCAAACAACTGAGTCTCAGAAACTGCAGAAATTTCCATCACAACATAATTATACTGTATAGCCTTCAGTGAACAAAGCTCTACGCAGAGCAGGTACATCCAATCAAAAGCTATGACGTGGATTAATACCTCCATTGTATTGATGGAAGAAGGTCCATATCAAACACAGGAAACACAGTTCAAACATGGGCTTTTAAGCCCCAAGGTAAATTGTAGTTTTATAACATGCAAAAGTGGGCTCCAGTCATCAGATAGAGATGCAGATAAAACACTGCAATGAAAGGCTTTGTGAACACACACATAAGTGATTTAATTCACCAAAAGACATTTTCTCATTAGATTGTAAAAGTTTAATCTAAAGTTTCCTCTCACTCAGCGGAGATCTCTGTTATTAGCTCAAGGGGGAGGAGGGGAAGTGGGGGGGCCGGGGTTGAGGACCAAATACCAGCCTGCTCTCTGCAGCCTCTTCAATTCCACACCTTCAAATATGAAACATCGAGAAAAACAAGAAATACAATATTTTATGGCTTTTATGCAAATATGACATTTCCCCTGCCGGTTCCGCAGAGCCATGTTCTCTGTTGACCACAGATACCTGCCTGTGTTACTGCTGGGGTAGCAGCAACTGTTGCATGAGTCTTCATTATTAGTTATGAATACATTAATACCTGTCGAATAGGAATTACACACGTGAAAAAATTGTATGCCAAATCTATCAGTGAACAGGCCTATCTCATGGATGCACTTCCAGGACTGAATTGCAGTGCGTAGATAGCTCATTTGGTTTATTAAAAAGAGATTGAAAGAGACAGCACTCTCTTTACATACAAAATAACAACTCCAATTTAGCAGGCACAATGTGGAGCATGTCGGGGGATCCATTTGTAGAAATAGAGTTTATAATAATAATGTTTAACTGGCAATCCACTTAATATACAAACATTATTAAAAAATCATTTAAGGAACACATCAATATTATTCACTTTTGTGTTTGTTTACTTGTCCAACACAAAAACTCACTATGCTTGTTCAAGTAAAGATGAAATGTATCTCAAACTCTACAATGAATCTTTCATTCAATCCTTATTTGTAGACACAGCTTGTTGGAACAAATGTTCTATCAGTTGAATGATGTCAACTCAAAAACATCTG
Organism: Ophiodon elongatus; assembly: GCA_016806645.1. NCBI lineage: Eukaryota > Metazoa > Chordata > Actinopteri > Perciformes > Hexagrammidae > Ophiodon > Ophiodon elongatus. The sequence continues at coordinate 2,150,266 of JACSYO010002153.1, forward strand.
GGGTCCACTATAATTTCATCCAAAACCAATCAACTTCAAAGATGGAGATGCTCAGATGCAGTTTAAAATTATAGTGAGCACATTTTGGGATATTTTGTTTCATGTTCAACTTATTCAATATTATTTATATTGCCTCCAGGGGCTGCTATCGATGCTTCAGACTGGATCACCAAATGGCTGTGCGGTCCAAACCCGGACTGAGTGGCCATTTTATCCTGACCTGAGACCAATATTGCTGATCAATTAGTGAAAATAAATCATATTTTTTTATTGAGAATGCTTATTTTCTGACAATTGCAGCTCATCCAGTTATTACAGCAATAGCTTCACTCAATTGAGTCAATCACATTGATAGCTTACCATGCATAGACAGTGTGCTGGAGAGAACAACATTGTAAGAGAGATGTGAGCGAGACGACAGCTGCTATTTTCTGGCCACAGACTGTCTGAGACAGTTTCTCTGGTCTAACCCAAGTAGCACTATGCACCTTGACCATTTTAACTGGACCTTTTCAAATTTTAATTGAATACCCCTTCTTAAGACTGTTTGATTATTAGTGTGCTCGCTTGCAAGAGTGAGAAGCTCTATTTTTGAACACTAGAAAAATGTGGAAACTGTTCGCAGTATCACAGCTTTCACAGTCACAAACATGCCTCAGCTTGTTGCCACAAGCCTCCTTTATCTCCTAATGTAAAAATTGGACCCACAGGAAATTGACTCTTAATTGATATGTGGAGAGCATAGTGTCATTCATTGCCATAGAAACTAAAGGCAGAATCCTTCTTCACTTCTCCTCTTCTAACTTAAAGTTTGTCCCTTAATTTAATTGAATTCAAAACACTGCGTACATATTAACATGTTTAGGTAGTTTTGTTGCCCCTCACATTTTCTTTTCAATGTTTTTTGTCATTGTATTTTCCACGTTTGTCTCACAACTCTTCGGCTAATTCTTCTTTAGGAGTCTTGTGCAAAGTAGGTTTCCTGGCTGATGATAAAGTTCAGTTTCTAGCTGCATTTTGAAGGCAAGCAAGCAAAAGCTCTGGGGTTCCACAATTTAGCTATAATGTATGATGTTAACATTGATTATATAACCATTAACTCATAAGACTGGCTTCACAATTGGAGGTGGTTAATCAGGGATTTTAGGTTCCATGATATGCATATGCATGACTTTTGCTTACCAATGGAGGAAAATGAAATAATGTACTGATTTTGATTAATAGATCAGCATATGCTGTATGCTCTATAGCTGCCCCTGTTGAAAACAGAAACGTATTGGCAAGAGATCAGCAAAACATTTTGTTTCCACTGCAACTTTTCAAGGAACTCAGGAACTATTACTGTCTCCTGATCTGAGGAACCAGGGTGGAAATCTAGTCCCTTTGCTACAGTTCCTGGAGACAAAAAGTCCTACAGGGAAAGCGCTTTCCAATAAAACTATCAGAACAGAGTTTGCAGGGCTTATTATCTGTGTATTGCCAAATATCTTTCAATTTTAAGCTTTCTAGTTTCCATCTTTGTTTCACTCTTCCCTGTGGTGTTTTCACTAAATAATTGAATGTCTTATATTCAGTTTTAAAACATGTTGAATTTTTAAAATCGAAAATATCTACAAACAAAGAAAATAGATTAATCATATTACATTTTCTTTTGATAATACGAGCATGTCCGCCCTAAACCATCCTCCTTGACGTTTGGACAGGGAGCTGAATCTGTCTTAAATTGCCAAACTGCAGTTTACATCACAGCAACAACTGGCCACAGAGACGTCCAATAGATGGAGCTTTTGGATGAGATCATGAAACTGTCAGCCTGCCCTGTTCTCATCATCAGTCCACATCCCTCAGTTCTTCCTCCTATTTTTTACTTCTCCACCCATTTTAAAGCTTTTCAAGCATATTTTTGGAACATTTTCATTCACAGATGAGCCTTGTATTTGAAAAAGAGAAAAGCATTTGGATCATGGCAATCATAAAATGTAAAAGTTTGATTTCATATTACTTGTGTTAGAAGTGACCTTGAAACCCTGCAATTCTTTTTTTTATATATTTGTAATATATTATAGTATTGTATTTTCTTGCAAAATGAGACATGATTATCAGTGTGAAAGATAACTTGAATGTCAGCGACATTTAAACCATTGTATGTCATTTTTAGGGCATCAAACGCGAAACAGGCCTGGGTTTTGGAGGGTTATTGGCTCTGACAAACAAACATAATGCCATGCACTCCTTGAACGGTTTTCATGAGCCAGATGTGCCCGCGTGTTTTTTATTCACATTTGGTATTTAGTCATGGCGTGGACTGTGAGCTTTCATTTCCTCTGTGAGACTGTAAATAAGCCCAGCATCCTCTGGGAGTGACTACATAAAACACTCTGTGGTTAGCAGACCTCAGTGCCTGCCAGAAGCTTAGCTAAACCATGGACGCTTCACTTCCAACAAGTAAAGGCAATATCGTAGATATCTATGTTTATCTAGCCGAAGAAGACACCATCAAAAGGCAAGCCTATGATAAAAAAAAGCATAAAAAGCAAATGTCTGAGTCACTGCAATGACAAAAAAAACATATAGGAAAAAAGGCAGGAGATATTTGTTGTTACATTGTTTTGTCCCTAAAGGAGATGCTGCTTTTTAACCACCCAAAGAGATTAGTTTTACAATTTTAATCTGATTTAGATCTGATTATTCTTATCATTTAGTGTTTGATTATGCGGAAATGTTCCTTTATTTACAACAAATATGACAAAAAATCAAGATATTTCACAGGTCAACATCAAGACATTTATTTTTTACCCTTTATCTTGCATTTCTGATGCTTTCTCGGATTTGATTCGGCATGTGTTTGCGGTCCAATTCCCTTTTAAATATGCCTTTTCTCTCGAGGTCCCAGCCCCTTGTGATGTGAATGTGACCCGCATGACTAATTCCATTTAAAGGGGAATAACATGCATTAGGGCTCTCCCTTTTCAGCCTTGAATTTGCATAATTTTGTTTGGCAACTTGGAAAAGGGCCATTAACAGCACTAAGACACACGCTGTAAAGGATGGGGACGGAGGGGGATCAATACTTTATTTCAACATCTTTAGCAGCATTGGGGTACGGATCAGGAGGCTTTCACTAATTCAAATTCGTACAGGAGTCTTGTGATGCTACCATTAGTTCCAGATAAGAAAACACTGTTGTACTGCCTCTCTTAATCTCTGACAAACACGTTCATTCAATCAATAGTCTTTTACTTTTTTGTTGCAAAGACAAAATTGATTGCCAGCAGTCGCTTGTGCTCAATTCCATTACTCGCGCTCCTCATTATTGTTTCAATTAGGCATTCTCTAGAGACATTGTTGGGGGTGGGATTCAAAAGCGCCGACCTGCATTGAAACAACCGGATGTTTGGCAGAACAACCTTTGACACCAACTTTATTCAGGTCAAAATGTAGAAGAGCCTTCCAAAACAAGTGGATTAAGCAGGAGGGGGGCTGTCTGCGGGAAGCGCTGGGATCACCGGGGGAAGTTGCGACTATCGCCAGTGAGGAGGAAATAATCACAATGTTACCTTCTCATGAATTATTAAGTACACTGAGCCTATTTTAGTCCGACTGAAAATGCTGCATTTTCATCTGTGGGTCGGAGGTAGTGTGCAAGGGTGTTTTTTTTTTTTATTTGACAGCTGTATTAGTGCTGATAAGCGAGACTGTGTGAGCTGATCAAGTAGTGAGACAAGCGTTCAGAGCAGTAGCAGCACAGCAGCAGCAGCGCTCTAGTCACTAGGAGCCGTGGCGGCAGAAGCAGCAGCAGCACTATCAGTCACAGCAGAGGCAGCAACGGCAGCAGCAGCAGCAGCAGCAACAAACTCTCTCCTGTCTTTTTCTTTCCTTTCTGGAGTTGCTTCCTGCTCAGAGGACAAAAGCCAAGGAAGTGGAGGAGAAGTGATCCAGGGCTGATAGCTGCCATTAAAAACAAAACCAAAACGCAGACCTGGCTGCCCCCATGCCTATCGAATTTGTTTGCAAAATCAAATTTGCAGAGGAGGATGAGAAGCAGAAAAGCAAGCAGGATGGGGACAAGGAGAGCCTGATCGAGGAGAGCTGCACACCTCCGGCTAAGGACTTGGCCGGATTTGCTAACTCCTGCACTCTTCATGGGATTAACCACATCTTTGTCTCTGGTCGCCTGGGCATCCGGCAGACTCTTTGGGCTCTCGCCTTTCTGACTTCGCTGGCACTGTTTCTATACCAAGCGGCTAAGTGTGCCATCTCTTACCTGGAGCACCCTCATGTCACGGCTCTGAATGAAGAGGCGAGCCCAGAGATGGTTTTCCCCGCTGTGACCATCTGCAACATCAACCGCTTTCGCTTCTCCGCGCTCACCGACGCCGACATCTACCACCTGGCAAACTTGACAGGACTGCCCCCCAAAAACAAGGATGGGCACAAACCTACTGATTTAATGTATCCTGCCCCTGACATGCAGGACATCTTCAACAGGACAGGACATCAGTTAGAAGAGATGCTCAAGAGCTGCAATTTCAGTGGACAGAACTGTTCAGTCGAGGACTTCTCCGTGGTGAGTGAAAAAGTTTCTCAAAGTTCTGTCTTTGTCAGACTCTTAATGTATTACTTCATCGTGATGTGTGGTCCATATCAAAAGTTTTTGTAAGGCAACATTTTCACATTTTTGGAATCATACAAACGCAACTTCACGAGATTCGTCTTGTTCACACAAAACTACCGATACGCATAAAAGCTAAATGAATACTTTAAGGCAAGAGAAATTGTAATTCTGCGTGTACTCATCTCCAGGGGCCATGTGGTTCCCACGATACATTTCCGTATGCAAGATTCATGACTTCGGCTTAGTTATTGAGCTGTATTTCTTCTCACTAAGTTCTAAGCAGCAACAATGCTTCTCTCCAGCCGTGTGTTTCAGCCTGTTTCCAGAATCTATTATGTCAAAAGAACAAAGGCTGCTCCCGAAGAACAGAAGCGGGGAGCTGTCGTATGTGGTTGTATACTTTTCCAAGGCAAACTGTGCTTTAATGCCGCTTCCAACTCCAGTAGCTGAGAGTGCATGGCAACAAAATTGTCTTCGAAAATAGCAGTCTCCTCTTCCTCTCTTTTCCATCTCTCCCTGTCGCTCTCTCTTTCTGACATTGCAGAGCAGCTGCCTCTCTCGCTGTCTCCCTCGCTGAGCTCTTGTACCTATCAGGAGGGAAGGAGCAATGCTTCTTCAACGTTGTATTTCAATCTCGCTGCTGTTAAGATTAAATATTTAAAGACAGACATACATGATTTTTGCATTAGCCAGATTGACTAAAAGCAATGAAACAATTTCCATGAGAGAGGGGAAAGTGTGTGTGCGTGTGCGTGTGTGTGTGTGTGTGTGTGTGTGTGTGTGTGTGTGTGTGTGTGTGTGTACGTGTATGTGTGTGTGCGTGTGTGCGTGTGTGTGTGTGTGTGTGTGTGTGTGTAAGAGAGAGAGAGAGAAAGAAAGAGGGGGATCAGGTGAAAGAGGGAGAGTTTGTGCCTGTGTTCTGTGCACTATTTATTAAAGGCACTGTCCTTGCAGGAGATGGATTTCCCCATCTCTCCTGCAGGAATAGGAATATGCAATTGCTTTAGAGATGATAAAGTGTGGGTGTCAAGTCTTAATAGGGTATGTTGAACATTGATACGCTCACCTTCCTGAGACCTAAAGATTCTGTCTTATCACATGGACGGCACTACATTACCTCTGATGTGCCAAATTACACCAAAGAAATAATGACATTTCACTGCTTCTCATTTGGATTCTCTAATAGCGTATTGATGTATTCATTTGTCTTTGTTGTCTTTAAGACAGCCCACATGGAGACTTAAAGTTGTGTCATGAGAATGGATCCATCTCCCAAAAAAAAAAAAAAAAAAATTCTCATTTGTTGTATCAGGCAAAAGGAAATGTCATGCTCCTCGGGGGAGCTGAGAAGTTTGACAAAATTCAGTCTGAAGCTACAACATGACTAAAAGTTTATAATGTGCTTCTAGTACGTTTGACGGCAATGCCCTATGACACTTTGACACTCAGTCCTTCCTGAGTTCATTAATTAGCGCACAATTTTGACATCTTGGAAATGTCCGTCCCGTGTCAGTCTACGAAGCGTCCTGTAGCTCTCTTTGGACACTGGGTGACTTCATCACAGATTAAGATCCTGTTGAAAATTCCCGAAGCTGCTGTTTCCTCTCTGTCGGCTGTGTGATCTGCATTTTCAGGGGCTGTCAGTTAGATTTGTTACAGGCTACTTGCTGCCTCCACGCATGACAAATCACTTACTCCGACTCCGGGTGGGGAACAAAACTGTGAGTTCATAGGGAGGAAGGACTGGGAGCTGTGGGACCAGGCGGGAGAGCACAATGTAAAAGCAACAGAGCACAAACCCAGTCACACGCATTCCCTCCTCTGCTCGTGCTTTGGTGAGTGTGTGTTTTGTAACTACAAATTGCGCATCATTTGTTCCGGCAAGGAAGCCATTACTACAGGTGGTGTGCTATTAATCACACGTAAGCATATACAAAGCTAGATGCGCACACATACAAAAGTCTCTTGCGCACATCGGCCATTATTCGTTCTCTCATGGGGCCCTCCTTCAGGATCGGCTTCTTGTAATGTGTTTTCTTCCGATTGATTATCCCGGGAGCTCCAGATGTTTCATTTTGATAATAGCTGCATGGATTTGGGGCTCTTGGGGAAAATGCACGATGAAATATAATTGAAATAATTTCCGGCATTTAAGCTTCTTCTGTAAAAATACAATGTTCTGTACAATGTTTTGCGCAATAGACCTCTGGTTAGCAATTTGTTTTATTGCACAAATAAATATAAGTAATTGCTCATAATTAAGATAGCGTAACATACATAATAGTTCATCATTACATTTGAATGGTAAATTTAGCTAATACCCATGTCTCAAATGTCTGCTATAAAATGCTTAAGACACAAAAAACACTATTATAATATTTTTTTCCCTTCCATTTTAAGTTATTAGTTTATTACAGACAATCGCTAATTGGCTTCTGTGAATTCACTGTTTAAAATATTTAAATAAATACAAGTCTCAGGGTCCAAACAAAATTGTCTGGGTGCTCTAATTTATGGCAGGAAAATACATAATCACGTAGCAGAGAAATTTGTTTTCCCCTTTTCAGCATTGTGGACCGGCGTGATTATTTGACGTAGGTAATAAGGCCATTCTTTATAATTAAAGATTACATTATTGACTTGGATTAATCACAGAAGATAAAGCTAATTCAACCAGCCATGAATAAATAGATTATTTTTCTTCCAGTCTAACGCTGAATAATTGTTCATCTATTGTGTTGTGCTGTCGCAGAGATGAGCAGCGAGCCCTTTGGCTTTTTTTAAACAGAGCTCTGAATTGGTTTGCTCTGACTCTCAGCTGTGTTTGCTGCTGCATTATCAGATTTTGCTCTCAGCAAGGACAGATCCCTTCTGCATATATTCATAGAGATAACTAAACAGCTATAGGGTGGCATGTGAGATGAGCTATAAAAACCTGGGTTAACGGGGATGAAAACTGAGGGGCTCTACACCTGCGATCTGTCATTACACTGATTGAAGTCCCCATTGTGTGTTTTATAGATAATTGAAAGTTTAATAGTGTAAGCTATAGATGATGTTCAAGCCCCTTCCTGTCCTTCAAACTGGGATTAAATCTTAAAACCACATTAATGTAAATCAATACTGTGAACAAATGGCACAAAAGCGACATTATTTGTGAGTTGATCTCAAAAAGGGCGGTTCGTCAGAAAATAAAATACCACGAGCAAAGGACATACAGCACATATACACAGCCTAAATATGAAAAGCAAATTGATGATAAAGAGCGGTGGGTAGAGCATAAACCTTGAAGACTGCACCTATAGAGTAGCATTTGAGTGTTGTGTGTGTGTGAATTGTACCTATTGGGTTGGTACCATTCATGTACCGGCTTTGATGTGCTATTCAAGATAACCAAGATGTGTCACCAAACATACAACATGTCTGCTACAGCGACCCTGGCTTTACTTCTCTTGCAAAAACAAGTTCTATATTTTCCTGCCGTGCTGACGCCATGCGCAGTTTTTTTTTTATTTAACTTTCAGGTGCAAGGTCGCACCACTTGCCAGTCTCTGACTCGGTGTGGGGTTTTCGAGCATCTGTAGAAATAAGTGTGATCGTCCCTGTAACCATGAGAAATACATCCCTCTGGTTGTTTGCGAGTCCTGCGAAAACTCACAAGCGCAGACTCTCATTCTCAACTCTCTATATATATATTTATATATATATATATATATATATATATAAATTTGTGAGTATCTGTGTGTGTGTGTGTGTGTGTGTGTCTGCGTGTGTAGATATATTTGTGTGTGATGGCCTGTCTGCATGTGCAGATGACTGTGAGAGTGACATCCACCTCCCCAGTGGGTTTGCACACACCCCTTGACAGCATACGCACTCACGAGCACACGCTCGCGCATGCGCGTCCTGCCGTGCTGCCCGCCTTCCCCCTGGTGGAGATCGCGGAGTGTGGGAGCGTGAAAGTGACTGGCTATCTGGACCTGCTTCGTCTCCAACAGCCTGTCAATTAGCCGTCTACAGTTCCACTGCCGTGGGTGTCCCTGCAGCTTAGCGTGCTGTCTGATATCTGATCCACACGCCCAACCCTGGAGGCCGGCACTGAGCAGTATTACACCCCCACAACCCAGAAACAAAACAAACACGCGTGCTGTGTTTTTCTTGTCTTTTTCTTGTTATTTTACTCTTCTTGCAAAATGCAAAAATACATTACTGAACATTGATCCCATATATTTCAAGGCTTAAGGGAGGACTGCAGCTTTTACAACCCACTTCAGTCCCAATGCACTCCTTCCTCACCTTATCCTCCTCATCCTCCGATCAGAGGAAGATGAATTACAGTGCAATTGGTCGGCTGCACCTTCTGATATGCATCACCACTGTCTAATCAGATGAAACCCACCTGTGACCAGCCACTGGATAACACCAATATGCAAACAGTTTATATTTGGGAAGATTTACCTTTTTTATCACTCCCTGAGTCGGTTTTAAAGCTCTCACTGTGCCACAGTTTGGAGCGCTCGGTTTGATGGGGAGAATCTCCGGCTCAGAGATGGCTTTTAACTCAATGATAAAGGCTTCGGATGTTGTGGTACCGCCAAACCCCCCTCCTCTAACCCCTGGGAGTCTTTTACTCACACAGACATTTGTCTCTTTCTGACAAGTTATACACCAAACTGTTGGTAGTGTTAATGTGGCTGCACATGCACACACACACACACAAACACACACACACACACACACACACACACACACACACACACACACACACACACACACACACACACAAACGTGTATTTAGATATTTAGAGTGTGTATAGTGTAGATAGAATGCTTCCCCATACAAACACACACAGGTTTCATCACAGATTGAGAGAGTTGGCTCGCAAGATTGATCATGACTCCTGACTGGGTGCCCCTCCCTCTCTGCAGGATCAATACATCCTTCAGTCAGATTGCTTCCCTGCCCTTCCTACTCCAAGCTTGGTGTGACTAATTATCTTGTGTCTGTGTTTTGGACCCAGTCTCAGCTGCGTTTGTTAATGCCGCCAGAGTTGGGGAAGAATTTGATCTTTAGAGCAAGATATCTGTTTGTTTTAGCGTATATACAGCCCAAATCAATCAATATACACTGTCTACCTTTTTCCTAAAGGGCGCTGAAATAATCGAGCAACACGAGATGACTCAGAGCTTGGACTTTGTCGGGATGGGGGGGAATGAGTGAATTAATGAAGTGGAATCAAATTTAAAGTCAGATCCAAAAGTCAAAATAGGGATTTTTCATATGTAGTTGATTGATGTTGAAGTTCTCCAAAACAGCACCGTCTGAATTAGGATCCACCTAATAAAGAGCAAGAGGGACTTTTGATGGAGATTGAACCCTTGGGCCTGATTAGATTACTCAGGAATTTAACAAACTCAAAGATTGCTGAATTTGAATTAGTTCTTGCAAATGAAAAGTGTGTTGCAGTGTCTTAGGGGCAATGACAAGTATGTAAGCTTCTCCTCGAGTTCCATATTGCACATGTTCTCCACATCCAACTGTGCTAACAAATTGTTGTGGCATTTACAATTTGGGTCTGTATTATGAGTTTGAAAGGTTTCATTTGCCTCAGCGACCCCATCAAACAAATGCATCTCAACCTGACTCAAAGCACTGCCCACAATGCTGGTATCATTGTAAAGAAAGCTCATTAATAGTATGAGTGTGTTTAAGAAAATACTTTGATTTCTGATTCAATAAAGCTAATAAATTATTTAAGTAGTGGATATGCATTTCTTCTTAAAAATATAGTAGACTTAAACTTAAAGCACCATTGCACATCCATCATAATATGGAACTTTTTCTTTTTTATGATTTACATTGACGATGAATAGCACTCACCGTTCAGGATGACTACGATTATGAAAGCCTTTGGTCGAGGACACTTTAGACACACACTTTTCTTCTTAGCTGCCAATGTGAGCTTTTTATTTTGTCATGTTTCCCAGTCTCTGAATACATTAGTGGAAATTCCTCTGAAAAATTAACCAAGCTTGCTTTTAGGCCACTGCCACATAATGGGTTCGTGCTTCTTCATTCCCCTCGCTCGTATGGTTTAATTGCTTTGGGAGAGATAGCACATGGAGGAGGTGGACAAAAAAATAGAGACACCTTAGAATGTAATTTGGTTCAATGCAATAGTTTTATTTGCGTTAATGAAAACTTAACTTGAATTGTTTATTCAAACTGATCTTAAATGCCTCCACAGAATTAATTTGAATGTATCACGTTAGTCACAGAAGAAGTGCCCGTTTGAGATGATGGATTTCAGCCACCAATTTAGGGGGTTCAAAATGAGAGAGCAGTGTGTGGGATCATTTTGAGTTCATACCAGAAAGTATCAAACTTAAGTGCCTAATGTCTCCTGGCAGCAGTTTGGCAGTTTGTGAATTTGAACTGAAAGAAAAAAAAAAACAAGAAAAATCTCAAAACACACCTCAACTGTCGCAATAAAGATGTGTTTCAACATTTTAATGGGATAGATGCCAAAAGGATAGCTAACAATACAATAACTAGCATGATCGAGAGAAAAGCGGTTAGCCAACAGTGTAATGCCGTGCTTCAAAAGAGCTGCTGTGGTGGGAAGTCTGCAGAATACAAGAGAGAGAGCTGTGGTGACTGTTAAATCAGGGATGTCTACTAGATTATGTGAAACCTTCAAAAGATACACAGAGCCAAGCTCGAAGCAAATTTAAAATACAGCAGAGTGCTTTGCCGGTTTGTGACTTGTTTATTTCCAAATTGAGGTAAAACTAACTAGAATATATCTTTTTTCTTTTCTACACTAAAGGTCATTAAAATAAGGCAGAAACAACTAAAGTTCTTGTGGCAAAAAGCTAAAAAAGAAAAATGAACTCAAACTCTGCGGGTAAGGCTGTGTCAGAGAGGTGTTATAACTGGTCTTCACTGCAAGAACACCATGAACAATATGTTTCGGTGTTCCCACTCCCTGTGCATATTCAATATTTGAAATAGATTTGAAATGTAGAAATCATGGCCAGCGTGACTTGGATGAAAATGTCAGTCGGCTAGAAATCAGCCGATGGAAATAGCATACAACACAAATGTCATAGTGAATATTTACCCCTGGCATAGTCTAAACGTGAAGGCCTTGTCTGTCTGCTTGGCTGGACACTAGGCCCTTAGTCTGTATTATGTCTAATGTCAAATACTTGCCTTTGCCCCTTGCAGCTTTTTGGAGTTTGTTACCACACATAACCAGCCTGCTCTCACTAAATGGCATATGAATGATAGAATATTTTTAAGTAATTTTGAGTGCTTTTCTTGCATGCATTATATTTGCTTTTTGCGTGCCATTTGAGCGTCATGTAGTCCGTACTGAGTGCACTGCAAAAGCATTCACATAGCTATGATGAGCCGTCAACAAGTAACATAGTTAACGTGAGAGAGACTGCTTATGGTGGCTGGGTGGGGAGTTACATGGGTCAAACAAACACATAACTTGCAACCAGGAGAACAATGTTCAAGACCCGCGTCCTAAAGTGTTGTTGTTGTTTTTTTCTTTTTGAAGTTACGTAAGAGACCTTTTTTCTGCACTTATGTTCTAAACGCACATATTTGACTTAGTTCACGAAGTTATTTGAAGCCCGACCTTGATGTTATTCCTAAACCTAACTATGTGGCTTCGTTGCCTTGACATAACTGCGACCATTTCACACATGGCTTTAAGTTACATGCGAGAAGCCGTTTCATAAAGTTAACCCTGTGGCATATAAATTACACGCAAAGAGTGGCGTATAAATGACCCATGGAAAACCAAAAATGCGGTCTAATGACACGCTGAAAGATCGGGATATGTCGTGCTATTTATATGCCTTTGCATGAGATATGGTTGACATAAGGTACATGCTTTTTAACATCCCTTTTCTCTTTTTCCCCTCTACGGCATATAAATTACACGCAAAAAGTAGCGTATAAATGACCCGTGGAAAACCAAATATGCGGTCTAATGACACGCTGAAAGATCGGGATATGTCGTGCTATTTATATGCCTTTGCATGAGATATGGTTGACATAAGGAACATCCCTTTTTTCTTTTTCTCTCTACGGCTGCATTACTGTTGGCTACAGTTATGCAAACAAGGTATGAACTGTAGTACATAAACACTAAGATGTCACGACAGGTGTGATATTTTGTCAGAATCTATATGACTTTGTGGTGTAAACCACCTTTACAGACCTTCGTGTATAATGACATTTGGCATACCTTGTAGCTTTCTCTTGGGATGCATGCAATGATTTGTCAAATGGCTTCGAGGTTGGGTCAGCAGCAATTGCACCAAACACTCTTTTTTTCTCCATCGCAATGTTAATACTGATTGTAAATACCTGACATAAATTACTCAATAATGCATGCCAGGAGAAAGGAACACTATGCTATCATAGAAAATAATGAATAATTGAAGTTATTGCTCTCCTAATGTCAGTAGCTCCCACTGGTCAACAATGAGGCCATTTGCTGTGGAGGAACCTCGGTCACGTCTTTATACTGTTTGTAAAGCTGAGAGGAATCAATGGCTGATTAAACCCTTTCAGCAAATTCAAATTTTGAAGTTGCTTTTTGTAATATTCCTAGTGAAGAGAAACTGGGCTGTTGCAGTTGAGTCTGTCAGAGTCTCATTAGTCACAATAACCCAAAAAATGTATAAACAAAATTATTAAAAAAAGCAGATTTTCTTGACCTTGGCATCTCGGTGGTTGTTCTTACTGGGGCTGAATGATTTGAGAACAAAATATCGGATTTTGCGATTTCGGACTGCTTCACAGATCTAAATCCCGGACGTCTTGATTACAAACCTTGATGCTATGTTTACACTACCAGCGACAAAGCTACAAAACACCAAGCTTTGGCAAGCTACACGCACTCTATGATATAACGTTCACGCCCCATCATGCAGCGGCACTTCCACTCTATGCACTTTTTGTCAATCTTTATAATAATATATTTGTTCTTTCTTTATTGTTTAACACTTTATTAACTGACACAAGCCTAAAATACAGCGTATTGCTCTCCCTAGACATTGGGATGGTATCACTCTACATGCAAATCTACCTTTTCACCAACATGCAAAAACCTCCCTGGTATGGGCACTTCTTTTTTGAGTAATACATGTACTGTAAATCTTTCACCTGATGTTGGCAGCTTCGTCGTCAGGCTCTGTCCATGTTGACAAAAACACTTGACCTTCAGGTGCTGTGAAATGTCATGTGATTTAGCACAGCCAGTTTGAATTGCCACCACTCATTTTGTCATCCAAGCGCTGCATTTCGGTTAGGAATTGTCAGAGCAAATGAATTACAGAATAATGAGCTTGCTTATTAAAGCAGGAGAGTCACGCCCATCGTGAGCCCTAATATCATTTGGACGTACTATTTGCATAGCTGTTAGTGTGTGTGTGTGTGTGTGTGTGTGTGTGTGTGTGCGTGTGTGTGTGTTTGTGTGTGTGTGTTTGTGTGCGTGCGTGCGCGCTTAAGTGTAATTGTAAAGAATATGAAAATGGATGACTGTCCATTACACGGTATTCTTCAAATTGATACCAATTTATTGGTCAAATAAATATGAAACATCTAGACCTCGTTTGCCCTGCATAACAGAGATACAATAGATGTATGCACTACAAATCTTTGAAGTGGCATTCATGCTGAAAACCATGATGGCAGTGAGCGGAGCCATGATGCACTGAGGTCTTGCAACATTAAAGAGGATATTGTGGATTGCTTTATCATTATAAATGTATAATGCAATGTTTCATTTATTTTTAGAAAGAAATATTGTTTCTGCTCACCCTTTTTTTTTTTCTCCCTATGCTTCTCCTTCAGTGAACACCGGGGAGCTTTTTGTCCAGTGTAACGTCTGTCAGGCTGTATTTACCTACATTCCTCATGACCCCTCCTCGCGTGATACCGAGCCACTGTTAGGCATGTTTGTTTAAACAAGCGTGTAACTCTAGTCATGTTCCCCGATGGTGTAGTCAAGATTAATTCAGTTTTTTCCTAATGCATGCTAATGAGAAAGTTGTGTGCATTTGATTGTCAATAACGTGAAATACGGCCCTGCTCTCTAAATGCTGCCTCCGTTCAATAACCTATTAAAGTTGAATCACAGATAACTTGGCGCACATCAGGAAAGCAATCTGAAATTTGTGCTGACATTGATCCAGCAGGAAGGAGACCTATTGCTCCGATTAACACTGTTGCCCCATGAGAGGAGTCCCGTAGGCCATTAATAGCCTACTGTCCTAGATTTTACTTAGACAACATAAAATGCTTATATTTATGAGACACATAGGGGCAAAACAATATGGACATTGTAGAACAGTGAGGTCCCTTTTAACCTTCTCTGGGACCTGTTTGTTGATCACAGTGTTTCATGTCACAGTGATATTCGAGCCCACGCTACTTTTTGATGTGTCAATGTAACAAAATTTGCTGATTGTACTATGTGGTTATGGCTACTGTGTATGGTCAAATCTAAAGTATTTTCTTATTATACAGTAGAAGCAAGAGTCAATGTGTATTAACATAAAGCTAATTGTCGATGTTAGGAATGTTTAAGGAGTGTCGCACCAAATTACTCCAAAGATAAATGTTAAAGACAACTAAAGTAAGTTTGCACTTTGTGGCATAGAAAAATCTGTCCTCTAACACATTATTAATGAGTAAACATTAATCTCTTCTTCCGTTGGTTGATTTTCTTTTTTGCTACGTTTTAAGATCCTGCCGATGTGGCATTTAAGGTGCCCTTAACATCAGACGGAGCATTTGAGGTTGGGAGGTTTGAGTTCCTAGTTACAGTTTCTTGCACTTTCGATGTCATCTCCAAATGAGTTAATGGGTGTCCTGACAGATTTTGAACAGTGCACAGGAACATCTGTAAAATGCCACGGACCCTTTCTTAATGTGCCAATTATTACCAGATGTCTGCTTGCTTCTGTAGTTTAATGCCAACTCATGGGAGGCTACTATAATTAGACCCACTCAAACTGTGATTGTCTGATCTTACAATGAGATGAAAAGCATTTATCATGCATCATGGCTGGAAAAGACAAATAGCTCATCCATTAAACAACCCCCCCAAGAACTTGGAATGAGAAAATGACAGATCTTTTCAAAATTGCGGTCTCATCCATTTAATTACAAATCACTGTGATAAGGGCATCTCCTTAGAATAAATATGACCAGTAATGAGGTATGACATCGCTGTTTACGCCTGTCCTTGACATTCACTTTGAGAATAAGGAAAGGGGGCAAAGGCATCTTTCTAAACAGATCTTGAAAGTCCACGGAAGGGATAAATGTCAGTGGGCTTCACTCACAAATCACTGTGCCTTTTTTCTTCCTCTCTGACCTTCACTAGTTCTGCTCTAAAAAGAATTAGCAGAATATTATTAAATAATTGGTATGTATACCATGATGAAAGTTATCCCCAGAGACAGATTGAACATGTCTTCCGTGAAAGCATGCCCTTAAACTGACAACTAATTAGCGCGTTTAGGTAATGATAAATAATTGATTAGCATGACATTGAGAGACTTCTGGGACAACCGGATAAATAACCAAATTACCTTCACCGTAAGCCAAGTAAGTCTGAGACTCTCACCAACCCCACCTAAATTCATTGTGTATTTGAATATCAGTGTAATCTAATTGGTGTCATCATATCTCTCTTGGCACGCTTCGCCGAAGGATACCATTTGGCTGCTCCAGTGGAAGTGCACCGTGAACAAATCGATAGATGTAGTGGGCATGATTATGTTGCGATTATAACAGGAGAGAGCCTTGTAAAGCCTGAGAGAAAAAAAAGGTGATTTGAAGAGAGAGTTGCCACACCTCTTGGCACAGTTCCTTCAGCTGAAACAGCTCAGTAGGAAACAGAGCGGTCAGTGAGATTGGCTGCAGCCCTGCTTTAGGACCAGCTGGCTTGAGAGCAGAATTAGAGCCTCCCCCCTTGTTTCCACCTGCTGTATGAGGCTCAAGTGCTCCAAATCAAGCCATTATTTGCTTAATTTCCTTCCTCCTTGACTCAGCTTGCAAGTAAGTCAGCAGCTCTTGTGAAGCTGCTTAGAAAAAAATCTAAGGGTGAGTGCTTTGAAAAGTGCGTTTGTATTAATTCAATCGATACATTCCAGATAATTAACAGGCAAATTAACTTTTACCAGAACAATAGGAGCAAATTGTCAACATGAATTTCATTCATCAAATATTCTTTTTCAGTATGACCACAACAAATTTGTTTCTCTTTCTTACGCCTCTGAATCATTGATCTTACAACTCTTATTATTCAGTTATGAGGTGAACAATGAATCAGAACTGATCCTTATAGAGCTTACGATGATACTCAGAAGAGGTCACCTTTAACCGTGTCTCTTTCTGATGCAGGTTATGCAGGACTATGGCCTGATCTCACCAGACATCGCCTGTATACAGAGTAGATGCCACTGAATAAATAAAACCCTCACCCCTCCAAACACCACCGTAAGATGCCAGGATTAGCATCTCATTAGACAGTACTTGCGCTGGTGGTTTGTGGACAAAAGAGTGAAAAGCAGAGCAAAAGAGGGACTGTTTGAGGTCCTTTCCCTGTATGTGGAAGAGATTTAGGTTTCTGCCTTCCCTGGAGAGTTCATTTTATAAATGTAGAGAGTGCAGCCTCATTTTTATTGGAAAGGATCTGTCTCTTTGTGGGTACTGTGAGCTTGTTATGAGGCATGATCGCCTCCTCTGTTACACCAGCTGCATCATTACAGAATACTTGGGTAGAGATGTTAGTTGGAGGTACAGACAAGCTTACAAAGGCAAAAACGCACCCGTGTGATATCCTTAAAAGTGTAGGAGTATTGCTGAAATCCATACACCCAGGAAGACAGTGTAATCTGGAGAATACTTGCACTGAAAGACTAGGTGACAGTTTGCTTCTCAGATAAATTGGCCTCAGCAAAAGTGTCTCCTGCTGGTGGCCAGTCTGTGTTATCTGCGCCATGAACATGCAATTTCCCCTTGATTGTGCTCCCCACGGATAAGTAAACACATTCAGCAGAGCAGTAAACTACAAAAGACAAGAGCCCAAAATACGGTGGTAATAATCTGTCTGAGGAGACAAATTCAAACCCTGAAGATTTTAGATATTCAGATTGTCATCCTGCAGTAAACATGTGGTCTCTTTTGGAGGGTCTATTCATTAAGCAAAAACTTGGATGTCAGTTTGTTCTTCTTGCATGGCTCCACAATATGAAGCAAAACCTTTATATCCACTCTGATTTCCTAGATGTCTCTGGGAGATGTACTATAACTGACAGATATGAAAGAAATATGTAACGCCTGGATAGTCTGGACTATCTCACACCACCACCTCAATTTATCCATACAAACAACACTTTGCAGCATTATGTGGCTAGGTTTATGTTGCAGACTTGCAAGGAATAAAGCTTAAAAATAAGGTTAATGTTATTGGTATTGGAATGGCATTCCCAGGTGTGCAGTGTGGCAAGTTGAACTAGACAGTTTTTATTCCCATACGGATTGTGAAACATTTCCATATCTAAGCTAAAATGACATCCCTGGCATATATATGCTCGAAATGGAGGCTGAAGTCTGGATGTTGATTGAAATGGCAGTGGTGTGTTTACTTCTGGCTGTTGATAGCGCCGTAATCTCTTTCCAACTTTGAGGACTGTTCCTCGTTAGTGTGCAACACTATCATAAAAATCTTCATGTCACTATGAGCAGAGCAAGAAATCATACTGTGAAAGTTAAAATGTCTTGCTATGCCTTGTCATTGTGACAAGTAGGCAGTGTCTGAAATGTACTTTTAAGCTCACTGCCAAGGGCTGTAAACTAAAAAAATTACCTGCCAAGAATAACGCCCTTTATCAGCCAAAATATTTACGTTTTTTTTCATTGAAAAATGTCATTACACTTTCAGAGGTTTTTTTGAATGGAGTCAGGTACTGCATGTGGATTCGTTTTAATACACACTTGCCATACTCTTTTAATGTTTCAGACCCAACATGTACAGTTTAATCACAGTGGAATAGGGTTAAAGTAGAGATGACACTGATTTAATTAACCATCCAGATAATAGTACTCAATGGTTTGCTGAACAGTTGGCTTTCAGATCGCTGGATTCGCTGAAATGTTTCACAAGTCTATTTAACTGCAATAAAAATTGAGCCTCTCTTCCTGCTGATAGATTAGAGAGGTTGTTTTTTTTATCAGCCACGTAGTGAAAAGCCCATTTATTGTTTTGAAGCTGATACAAAAGGGCATAGACACAAGCAATATTCTAGCGGCAATGGACTACAGTATGTGCACCATTGTGTTTTAATTTAACCATATGAAGCGTTATTTGAACTGGCACATGTTCTATATACCAGGAGTCATAAACCTTTTTTCGATATGAAGAACCATTTTTTTATTTGCTTATAAATCAGTGAACCACATCAACATGAAAGTTTGCATTAGTTTTATTACGACTGCACATCAAAATGTGTATCTCCAACAGATCTGTAATTTTATTCCATCCATATAAGGTGCATAGCAACATAAAAATATATTATTTTTTTTCCCCCACTATCAGGACATTGTAATTATATAGCACTATACAAGAAGGCTGCAATCCTTATAAAAACATTCACATCTGATTTAAAATCATCGGAGGAAGGTCGGAAGGGTCCTTCCTCCAATGTTTTTCATCAGCAATAAACTTCTGCAAACAAGGCAACGAGTACTAGCCAATCACAGGCTGAGAAGGACGGGTCTTCTCGGAATGCGGGTGAGGAAAAAAAATAAATCAAACTACCGTAAATAACCGGCTGTAAGAGGTAATTTGGCATGCAGATGAGGAGGCACTTCAACATTTCCAAAAAACTCTCTTGCAGTTATTGCTAATGTGCCATTGGTTAAGCTACCACATGCCAATGGAGGAACGCATGCCTAAGGTTGCCTAGCCCTGCTTTATAGTAAATATACTTCATATACTTTAAACAGTGAACAAATAACTACAGATTGGAATCATTAAGATGTAAAACATATTTTGTCATTTTCATTTTACCCCGTTGGTAGAGTAAAGAGAGAAATAAAAAGTTTTTCCTGCCTGGCAAGGGTTCAGGTATACAACTGTATAAAACTCTGACATGCTAAACCTTGATTTTCTTTCCAAGAAAATAGATTTAAACATTTGCCAGAGCCTAAGATAGTGTGACCACCACACCACCTACTCTGCCTACAATACAGGAGGCACCGGCTGTGACTTGCCTTGTCACACCTGTTTGGTGCCTTTAGTCCAGAACAAATAATAAAAATGATACATTGTTGTCCTTGAGTTCTTGTCCAGTTTGGGGTCACAGTGACTTATTAGACACCAAGTCAGGTAAACATGAATTCACATGGACTGACAGATAACTCATTTATTGTACAGGTTTGGTGGCTTGTCATCCTGCATCATCAGCATCACATGGCCCTGCAGGGGGAAATCAAAACAAGCTTTATTTTGATGACTGATAGAAGGTTGTGCTGCACTTCACTGTGCTCTATCGCTTTATTCATCTTCTAGGGTGTCACAATAGAGCTCACAAAGAAACTGTTGGTCATAAAATGAGACCGCAACTGGACTTCACCAACGGACAGTTAGAAACAGAGGACAGAATTGAGAGGTTTGTACTGTGATATTATACATTGTATTCACAATTAATTATGTAACGGATGTTTTCTTGGTCAGAAACCGATTTTACTAACTAGTCCTCATACCTAACAGTAACATACTATTTGTCAGTCGATTCCAAAGTGAGGCTGGGTTCACCAATAAAACAACAGGTCCTTTGTTTAAATGCCGTAAACAACCTACTGTTTGTTTCTTGTGGTTGAATTGGTGGTGAGTTAGGACGATGGCTCTCTCGGAATCAACGAGGAAGTAACATCATGGCGTTATTGCGTCACAAAAACGTTAAGACGAGGACGTCTAGATGGGTGGATTGAGAGCACGAAGCTTGTGACTTTAACACGAATGACACATTCTCGCTTCAGTTTTGAATGTGTCCGGAACAGCGTGTCAATATATGCTAGTTACGTGCATAGTGTCTTTTCAAAATAAACTTCCGTCTTCACTGGAAGTTTAGGTTTAACCAACATAACCACTCAGTTAGGTTTAGGAAAAGAGCCTGGTTGACGTTAACTTCGTCAACATGGCAACGTGATTAACACAGCGACTGACTAACGACTCACGTGACTACCGACTGAAGTGAATAAATGTCAACGTTTAGTTCTTTCTTTAGCACGAGACACTAAAATCTATTGTTTAACCCATTTACCATTTGAAAGTGTGTTGGTTGCAAACCCAGTGCATAATAAATGTGAGCACTGACTAAGCTGCGCCATTAAACACATTGGGAGTGAGAGCGGGTTGACATGGAAGACAGCTGTTGCATGATCACAATTGTTTATGGTTAAACCTAACCAAAGCATAGCAATAGCAGTGGCAGGTCAGAATATGGCTATGCGAATAATAACGGTCGTAAATGTTTTGGCAGCCACTGACAAACAATGTTGTGCTGAGATAAGGGACCCCAGATCAGACAACACTCACATGGGGCGCTGTGAGAAACAAGAAGCAGATCCATCAATGCGCAAAAGTGGATATAATTGCCATCGCTGATAGAAATCTAGGAAGTTGCCAGCCTCCTAATTCTAACTGTGCAACCTTATCTGCTGATATTTTTAGCATCAGTGATGTGAAGATGATAATGGAGTTCTTTGCTTGTTTACGCTCTGATTATTAGTAAAGATGAACTTAGGAAGTGATTGTATTATTTTGATAATTTATAAGGAAAGAGAAAGGACATGATCATATAATGGAAAAGTGGTGGGAGGCATTGTTATTCGCTCCCAAGGCAAGTCGTGTAATTTCTTTTTCAGATTCGCAGTGACAGAAAGAAAATGATCAAACCAAAAAGCTGCAGTTGCTCAGAAGCGTCGAGCTGCGCAAAAACAGAAGTTTAAATGCTCCAGCTTTGTGAAAACCGAATAATGGAGAGCTACTCAGAGCAATTGTCTTGCTTTGATGTTGCAGGCGGGCAGTGAGTGTATGAGAACCAAGGCATTCAAATGTTACTACCAGACAGCAATACATACACCAATTACCATTGCCAATAATTGGCAATTTCTGTTTTGAATAGACTTCAGTTTCAGATAAACATGATGTTTGACCTGTTCAAGTTTTCTGTATTTGAATGTGTGCTTGATTTTTGAAGGACACTTACAAAATGTTTTGCTTCGTCCTAAAACAGGACAGGTATTGATAAAGAATTTTGCATAAAATTGATAAAGTCTTCTGGTGGAAACTAATTAGATGGAATATTTCACAAAAAATAAAAACATATCAATATTTGAATGAAAATTATGAAAATTGGACATTGGCTAAAATTTTAACATTGCAGCTCTAACAAGTTTTGACATTATTTATTGTTAGGTGTGAATTTTGCATTGATTGTGTTCTTTCAGATTTTTTTCAACATTATCAACACAACACAATATGATCATGGGAAAATGCATATCTCGAAATGTATCACTGTAAACGTGGGGATTCGGGTTGAATTCAAACAATCTTAAATCTGCTAACTCCTCCTGTGAAATATTGATATGTGTGTCTGGGAACTACTACTCCAACAGTCTCCCCATGCTGGAGAGTTAAGATCATTTGATCACCCACCTCAGAGACATCCGCAGCAGTGATTTATTCCCTGTATTTTATTTTATATTTTATCCGGCCGATCATCTATCTTGGCCCAGCACATGGAGCCTGGATTTGCCCTCTGTATTCTATCTTCCAGATTACAACAGGTTCAGCAGCCTGTCCACCGCCCACCACTCAGCTGAAGCCTTTTGTGGGGCCTGTGGGACCTGTGGGACGTGGCGCACTGCCGACGATCCTGAGATGTTGCTGGAAGTTTAATCCCCACACTGTGAGAAATGAGGTTCTCCTGCTCTCCCTCTTGCTCTTGCAACTTTGATCAAGCCCTAATGTGATTAGGCAGTGACCCTGACATGACTGGCCCAGGAACTTGTAAAAGAAGCACGGGGCGGGGGAGGGGGGGTCGGGAGAGGGTGTGATCTGACCAGTAAACCAGGAGAAGAAAGGAATTATTCTGAAGGTGTCTTTTCTCTGTTGCTGCTCGGCCTTGTGGGTAATAAAGGTTTCATGTATTCGTTTTACCCCGGCAAAAATTGCGATCTATAATGACCTGACATTTCTTTTTTAAAACTAGCCAAGAGGCTCATGATTTGAATGTTAACCAGGGCTCTGCTTGATGTAAAGTGCAGTCTACTGGGAGGAAGCTTCTTTTGAATTCTACAGGATCTAGGCTCCTCTCAGTTGAGTCTTCATCGTAAATTAATGTAAATCTTCCACTGCCTGTATTACGGAGCAAAATGTTTGTGTACACGTCCCGTCATTGCGTAAATAACATATTCCAGTTATCCACATGAGACTGTGTTTGGTCTGCACCCCCCTCAGACATCTCTTGTTCAGAATCGTGCACTGAGCCTGTTTACTGTGTCGTGTACTGGACTGCTCCCATATGTGCTGCACATTATTCTTGCCGTCATCTCACTGATGTGTGGGGGAGGGGCTGGGAGAAAACGCGGTGCCTTTACTTCAGAGGCCAAATGTGTCAAGTCTCGATATATTAACTTCACTCTAATGGACTTTATCAGCCATAGTGCAGAAAGTCATGGAGATTAGAGCGAGAGGGAGTGGATGTATGATTATTTTTGCATTCTGTTTGGTTCCCCGCAGCAGGCCGGCAGTTGCATGAGGATGTTTACAATGCCCTTTGGAATCCGATGAATATGGCATTATACTATATATTCAGCTACCTGCATTTCTTCTACTTATACAGAGGCTGGTCACAGCCACGTAATCTTCACTTGTAATGAGTTCATAGTAATTTAAGACTATGTTTTCTCAACATTTCATGTTCATCTTCCAAACATTTATGATGCTCCGAAGGTGTGCGCAAATGTTCAAAGTAAGAAATTCGAAGCCATTGAAATTCAAGAAATATATTTGACATGTACACCATGTTTTCAATCAGTATTCCAGTCAGATACAGGTATGAAGATCCACCTACGTATTGTGTATTCCTCGCTTGCTTTGGCAACCCAAAGGGGACAATGTCAAAGAAGAGACAGAATGTGAAAGATGTCCTGTACAATTGGCAGTGAGATGGAAAAGGATGCTGCACCACAAGGGATCGTTTGCCATTAGTCTAGAATGAGGGAGCTGGTGTAGAATGGAAATAGACTGATTTACAGACATGACGGTGCTTTGGATCAAGAAAAATGTGTCAAATCACTCATATTGTTGATTGCATTGAACGTTTACTTTTGATCAAATATGAGGGAAATGAGCTGATGCGTATATATTGATTTACAGGCATTTATTACTGGGTGTGGATGTGGATTTAATAAAGCGTCGTCATTTACTTTTACACAACCTGTATACAAACATTATATACATCCATTTAAGATTTGATGAAGTTTGAGTTTCTGCATAGCGTGACTCCCTCTAACATCAGGGTTTGAGTCAATTCTATTTAAATCTTACGTTGCATAGCTATGACTCATATTAACAGCAAAGAATATAGGACCACTGACATATTTCTCATACTGCATCCTTCCCATCCATTGAGTTATAGTAGCCTAGCATGGTAATTAGGTCCATTAGGCATTAGGTTTTACCATGCTACAACAGAGCACCAGAACCCTGGAGGCAGTGGCAGCCCAAAGATACTGCCTGTCTGACTGCATCTCGACTCCCTCCACATTCAACCGCATCATTCAAGGCCGCATGCAGCTAGACAGGAACATAAACTAACACAGATTCCTGCACGGTGGCCTTGATAGATCGGGTAATAAATATACCATTTGAGCAAGCATTTCATTTCTTTTGCCTCGCCTATCTTACAATTCTTTGTTTTTTTTCTGGCCAGTAAATGTAACAACCACAAATTGAGTCAATTACAATGAATATCACCAGTTCAATGTAAGTATCTCTAGAGCTAAGAGCTCATTGTATTGTGGTGTTTTGCAATGTACTTCCCAGAGTTCACTTGTCAAGTTCATGTTTAGGCCAGTACTTTGTGCAGAGGTTATTTTTGTAGCATTGTAGCATATATTGCTTTCTATAGTTCCTAGATAGAAACAGCTGTACCACCATCACATAAACTGTATATTGAATAGGGGATTTCACCACCAGAGATTTAACTGCCAGCTATTAAAATATGGTGACCAAGAGGTTATTAGCTTTTCTGTTGAAGAGGATCTTTGCGTTGTATACTGACTATATGGAGAATGTCAGATCATAATGAAGATGTGTTTAAAGGGCCAGTGTTTTGGATTTGACCTCATTAAGCTGAAACTTCTCCCTTGTGCCAAGCGTGAAAGAGAACTATGGCAAAATGGAAAAATGGCAGTCGGCTTCGTGAAGGGTGCCCACTCCTATATCTAGATATAAAAACTTTATTCTAAGGTAAGAACCAAACAATTTCAATCCGCCATTCATTCCAAAAAAAAATTGTATACAGGTGACTAATATTGTATTTTAATTCTACCAATAGATCCCCATAAATGCTTCACACTGGCCCTTTAAGTAATGCAAATGGAGGATTTGAAATGCAAAATAATATATTGGTAGCCTGTTTTAAGGCAGCCATTCTAAAAAAGACCTGTGATCATAACAGAAAGGTTAACATTTTGGCTACTCATAGTGTTTTGCATGAGTGGATACATCCCTGGCCTTTGAGTTAGACTTATTTTTTTGTGGAAAAGAACAAAAGTGTGGCGATGGCCCAGTGCTTACTTTAAGAGCCACTGATCTCACATGCAAAAGACCAAATCCACACTTTTCATTATAGCAGGGGTTTTCTAGTCACTGTCGGCAACCGGTCAGACAAAATCAAGACAATGAATTCTGCCTTCAGTCGGTCCTGTTTGCAATGTACTGATATACAGACAGCCATCACTGTAGTACTTTGATACTGAAGAAAACATTTCAAACTGTGATAATTCTCAGACAGATTCTGAAGGCTTTTTTTCTATGATTTCATAGTGGGTTTATGAATGTTTATTCACAATGGACATTGCCATAATAATATACTCTGGAATTCTAAAAATGTGTGTGTCATGTATCATATTTCACTGAGCTTTGACTCCAAGAAGTTGTTCCAATATTTGCCACTAATTTCAACTATCTGGAGTGCTAACAGTTTTATTGTAATTAATGTAGCTAATTGCCATTATTAGTTGTCACAACCACTGCCGCAGCTGCAACTGCTGCTCATGTTAATAAGTGGGCCAAACAACAATAACTAACTTCCTGTTGTTTTCAGAGCACCAGCATGCACCTGTCCCTTTAACCTCACGCAGTATTGTTGCCTCATGTCTCTTCCTATACCCCCACCACCCCCACCCCCACACCCTCTGCCCCCCTTGCCCCCCCTGCCCCCCTGCATTATTAAGGTGACTTAGTTAGTGACTAAATAATTAAAGGGCTTATTGTTTTGCAAATTAATATGTCAGACTTGATTTGTAAGACGTGGATCGCATGGGATCTTAAGCTCGGTTCATATGGGGTCAGCCATCTCTTTACCTTGTACACACTTCTATCTCTACACTTTTTTCTGATTTACTGCAGCGTTTTTACTTTTCACGTTGGAGCTCTGGCCTCAAATATGAAACACAAAGCAACACTTCACCCAAAATAGAAAAACAAACAAGTAGTTTACAACCCACACAGAGTGGGCCAGACATCCCACCTCCTCCTGTGTTGGCCTTTTGTTACTCTGTTCTTCAACATTACACACACATACACACTCAAGCATACATGCTGTCCTTTCAGCTGCATTGTGGACTAGTATATCTACAGAGACCTCGAAGTAGATCTAAGGCAGTGTCCCCCCCCCAAGGAAAGTCAATCAAAGCCTCCCGGTGGTGAGCCATTTCTCCAGGCCTAGCTGATCATTTTCCCTCTAATATCCCGAGTCCCGGCAGCTCGCTGATCAATGTTGTTGAAAACAGAAAACTGTCCATTCGGTCTGAAAGCGGTGGGGGAAGTGAAAAACACACTGAATTGATGACTTTGTAAATGGAAGCTGGGGTAGACTTGTGACACCCATGGTTTCCCCCCTCAAAGTGCGTTCCCTGTCTCCCTCATCACAAACGAATTAGCAATTCAGAGCGTGCCCCTGGGGTTGCCGAATGTTTATGTGGTTGCCCAGTGTGATGAAGGCTCACATTTGTTTCCTGTCACTGACCTGTCACTCACTCTGCAATTCGAGCCGAAGGCAACGCTGATTTTAACCTCAAATAGTAGCAAAGACGTAAGCTGTGGCCAAAGAAAAAGGGGCAGAAAGGGAGAAAAAAGAAGAGAGGCAGAATGTTTACCAACCACACACACTTCACCTTCATCCACACACACACACACACACACACACACACATGCACACATGCACACAAATAACACAGACGTTATACCATCAAAGCTTTCAGGGAGAAATGCCCTTCACAAAAGTGGTGAGCTGGCACCTTCATTCTCACAGTAGATTACGTGGTGAGAGACGGGGGTTCTGTTTTTAGACATTATTATATGGGATCAATATTTCTAATTAGCACTTCTAAAGCAGCCGAAAGTATTTTTGAGATTATATTTTCCAATGCACGGATCAATTAGTTGTTTGAAGGGTTGTCTTACTTGTGCTACAGGAATTCTCTCTTCTAGCCTGACAGAAGATTCCTCCACCTTATTGGGGCGTGGAGGTGAACTACTCCTTTCAACGGCAATTTACAGTAACCTAACATCGAGTTGAATGTAGAATACATTTACATGGCATTTAATGATGTAAATCACGCTGATCCAAAATACCAACAGCAGGTGTTAAATGAGATTCAGTGCGAGGAATGGTAGTGCATTGATGAAGGTGGAAATAGCGCCTTGTGTTATGTAGGTGGGTATTTTATATTCAGTACTCACAGATACTGTATGCCTTCAGCCTTACAGTATTTGCATACAGTGAAGGGATGTGGCTAATAGCCAGTTGTTTGAATTCAAAAGGAGGCTTTAGTTCATATGGCATGTTTTCATTCAGGTGCTGTAACAATACATGTGTCCTTTATTAGAGGCGACTTGTTGAGTATTTTTGCATACAATCAAAGTTAGCTTTTTTGTCAAAGCAAAGTTTGTCTTTTTTCAGTTTTTCTTTAAATCGATACATTGTGTGCATCCTTGAGACCTAATGAACATGTTAAATGCATTTCCTTACTCATTAAACAATTGCAAAGCTGGTTTATTTGTATGACTTTGAAACCTAGATGGTTTGCATTGCTAGCAGTCTTCTTCTTCCATGCCTAAATCGATGCATTGCTACATCTCTTGGCACGTTACCACCACCAGCTGTCAATAGCGTGAAACCATCTGTAGGGTTGAGCATGGACGTCCTCGTGTGAGTGTGAGAGCTACAAACAAAACAGTGTTCCAAAGTGCTGCAGGGCAAGTTACCTTCAGGACTGCTTTCTCTGCATTTGAACCATTTTTGGCCACATGGGTGCAGCAGACGCAGCTGAACTTTAAACACGAACATTGACATTTTATAACTTTATAAAGACATTTACACATCCAGCAAATATGGATGTGTAAATCCAATATCACTCTCCTTTTTGCCCCTTCATACCGACTCCTGAGGGGATCTGAATCTAATACCTGCTAATACCTATTTTCATGGTCAATGGATCACAAGCTGTTTTCTTTACTTTACTTATTTTAACATCCATTCGTATATGAATGGCATTCAGTACATGCAGGCTGTAATAAAATAGAACAGCTTGCTGCATAAAACATGCGAATCAACGTGTTATTTCATGCCACATTTTTATCCACTGGTTCCATATAGGATGACAGCTCATTGTGGCTGCACAGTCTTATTAAATTCAATAGCGGTCATGTCAGCAGAGGTTTATATATGTGGTGTTTGTCCATTGCTGACCCTAATTATTTAAATGCAGCATTAATCCTCAGAATCCGGGGGATTGTGAAGCTGAATTAGGGTCAGCCAGAGGTTAATAATGGTCAGAATTATCTGGGTGGCTCTCCACACAGTCTTTTTAAAAAAAATCTGCATTTAATGTGGCTGCTGCGTGATTTTTGCTTGTAGACTCAGTTTTGTCCACCTTGTGTATGTCCTGTATTGTTCATGTTTGTGGATGTTGAAGCACTTGTGTATTTAGGCCTACTGCCAAATAGTTCTTTCATTTGACTTTTTTGTTGGTATTTGTTAAATGTTTTCAACTGTAGCAGTGGCCCATCATACCGAGCTGTTTAATAGTACAGATCCCAGTGGGATAAGTGTCGAGGCTTGACTGCTTTTGATTCCTGTCAAAAGATTGTGTGTGCCTGATCTTTCAGTTTGCTATAGACTAATCAATAAGAACGTGGGTGGCCACTTACATGTTCTGCATGAAAGCATTCACTCAACACAACAGTTCAGAACAAACAAAGCACTAAGGAAATTGAGTGAAATGAATAGTGAATAATCAATCGAGCTACTGTAGGTGAAGTTTTCTTTTTGAGAATACTAATTCAATACTTCTTGAAAGCTTCTGATGTGGTTTTGATGGGAGTTTTTCTTCAGGCAACACTACAGGCCTTGTACGTCAACAACTCAAAGTGTTACTGGAAGGTAAGTGGGGATGTGAAAGCACTTTGTATAACTTTATTCTAAAAAATCAAACCTTACAGGCATGTTTTCAAAGTCTGTTGTCAGGTAAAGTCGCTGCCTGCCTCTTCTTCCTCAGCATTTAACTCTGTGGTGGGGAGCATCTCCCTGCCTGCATCTTGGACAAATTACGGCAAGACATAATGATAACGATAATGGACATGTTTTTATTACTCTGTTATGCATATGAACACAACAAGATTGTCTGAGCTTGAAATGCTGATTAATGTATAGACCAGATCCAGACTATATACATTTATAGTAGTAATACTACAGAAAGACAATAAATCAAGTATAATGTCTTCCAATTTAGCAAGTTATACGTATGTATATTTATACGACCTAAAAGTAAATTCTATAAAGCAATTTTCTTTCAAAACGTTTGAGCCAAAAACCTTTTTGTTTTGTCATTAAAGTTTGGTTCGTCCTTTTCGTCCTCCATGTTTGTTTTCACCATAAATCCTGCCTGCACAAAGATAACATATGTTATGTAATTCCCATAGTTCCCACTGTTGTTTGACCTGTTCGTAAATGCAACAAAAACAATAATTATATGTCTCATATATGCAAAAGAAGCCATATAGATTATGGAATTTTTAAGGCAACATAAAAAGTGATTACATACATTAAATACATTTTTGAAAAAAGTTCAATTTGTTAGCTCATTGCACACTCAACAGGCTCAGAAAGGGTGAAGGAGCCTGAAGCCTCACCTGTTTGTGATGCTCATAAGGAGATCAGGCAGCCTTACAGGGAGGGCTTTAACATAATTAATATCGTGCCATGGCTAAGCTGGCATACATGTAGTATCAGATGCCCTACGGCTCTCATCAGGTCTAACATGACAGCACTGGTAGCCCGTGACTTGGCATAAGCAGTATCTAAGGAGGAGTGCATGGGGCCCAGGGGTGCACTTGATTTGGTCATCAACATAATGAGGTAATTTTAAACAGATTGTCGCTGAGACAGATAATAAGCACATCATCAATGTACCCGTCTGACCTTTACTAACAAAGCATAAAACGGTCGTGCTCAGGCTTGATGTCCATGTTTCAGTGCACTAGCCTTCATATTAAGTTTTTATTCGTTTTGCTCCTTGGAAATTATTCAAATTAATATGGATGTATTGATTGATACATAGCATCTCTAAAATAGAACAGACCTATAATGTCAATGCTTTTGGAAATTGTTATTTAATCTTTATTTTATTGTATTATCATTTTATATCATCTAAAATTCAAACCCTTCAATCATAGAAGGGAACAAAACTGTAATGTTTATTCTAAAATAATTTGCCTTTTTATGAGGGTTTAACGAACAGATGAAACCTTATCTTGAAGGGATTTAATGAGTTCAGAATAACATCTATATAAATAGTGATAGATCTTCCTAAATCAAATTGAATTCAGCACCAACATTAAATCAAAATTACATATCTATGCACCCAACGGTTGTCCAGCTTTTTCTACTGTGCAAAGTGGTGGACAAAATGAATTTCTCAAATAAGGCGTTTTTAAAAGATTTATTTAATTTTCATTGAAAATCTATGAATATATGTCTTCATTTTGTAAATGCGCCCATATTCAATATGGGAAAGGATCCACCTTGCATTGAAACTGCATCACATTAAATGGTGGAACTGACAGTGCAAGCCTGTTATTTACTTTGTACAAATTGACAACCTCAAATAGAAACTCTGTTCTGACTGATGTTCTCATCTCACCGTGCCGCTCAATGAAAGATGCACGTTCTATTTCTGGTCAGTGAAATATTGTAGAGTGCTTTTGGGTAGATATGCCAACTTGTATGCACTGTCAAGTCTCAGCAGGGCTTAGACTGATCTGAGCTGTGGGCTTTCATTTTGAGGGCATGCATGTGATTTTATGTATTTTATCTTTTACCTCATCTGCACTGTGTTTCCTTTCCTTGTGAGACCACAATTCTTTCACAACCTCTACATCTGTTTTAATAAGAAAGATGTCACCCTGAGACGATATTAAGGAATGGGACAAATTAAGTTCAGTTTGAAATTAATATGCCAATGAAATAGCCCATTGTGGCCAATTGGCTTTGTGGTTCATCTCAACGTTGAACAATCAGCATAATATCATCTTGTAGCATCATTTTTGAATACTTGGCATAACAAATAAAATTGCCTAAAGAACAAATGTAATAATACAGCATAATAGTCCACATGCATCACGGGTTGTTATGATGTCTGTTATCAACATCCCGGTCATTAGTCATCATAGACAAATGCTCACTGTTGCTGGCAACAGACATCCGAGAGATGGAGGACAGCAGTTTGTATTATCCATATTCTTCTTCCGACCAAATCTCAGAGTGCTTTGTACCCTTTCTTTGCCTAGTTAATGTGAACATTTTCATTATGGATTACTGCATATAAATATGATTTGACATTGCGTTCTGCATACTAAACGTTTTAAAACACCATATTACTTTTGACAGGTATACCTGCTGTCTTTTTCCCATAGAGGTAGTATATTGTCCCACATTTATTATATGTTACATATATAATAAATAATGTTTTATGACGGTTTTAAAATAATGTGTTTCTTAGATTAATGCCCCCAACCACCCACCCCCCTCTCAGTCCTTAGACAGTACAGTAGATAACATCATGGGGAGAGGCACAGCAGATTAAAAATGTCAATTTCAAACGTCACACTTTTCTTTATGATATACAGCCTGGGGTTGGCAATGCACAGAGGAATCCGAACAAGGACTCTCCACTCGATTGTCACAGAGAAAACACCTGCTAGAGCCACATTCATGTGCACACGCACACACAAGACGTGCCTGCCTTGACTCCTTGTGACATGACTATACACTCTAATCTCCGTTCGGGTTCACCCGGCGTGTTACGTGCTTCAGTCTGAATAATGTTTCTCCACCCTCTCCCTCCTAAACCACGCTGGCCTTTGGCTTGTTTACACAGATTAAAGATGTGATGTTGAAACATGCGCTGGATCAAACAGCAGCTCTGCCGAGGCGTAACAAATGTCAGCATGATGAAGGTGAGGACTCTAATGCTGTATTATCTCTGCTACATTGTTTCGTGGATACGAGAGAGGAAGCAGGTGTGATGAATGTCCAGCAGAGAGAGACAGTCATTTCTACCTGTCTCCACCTGTCTGTGGAGGGGGAATGGGGGCAATCTATTTAGCCGCGGGGGTGGGAGTTGGGTCAGGCAATCCAATCTGAAGATGTTTGCTGGTTGACAGGGTGGAAGCAGTGAATGGACATGGCACAGTTTGGCCCAGGGAGTTTTCTGTCTGACACTGCCAGGGAGGATAGACAGGAGTGGGTCGAGGACGAAATGGGAAGGGCAGCACAGGAAAGACAGGTGTCACCTGATGTATTGTGGGTTAACAGCCTCCGAGTGATGTTGCCATCGGGTCAGCCTACAATAGAGACATCCACGAAACAAAGCTGAATTCCTTCCTCTTCTCTGCATGCCTCTGATGTTGCGCAACTGAAACTTGTCTGACTGAATTTGTGTATGTTAACGGGGACATGTCATGAAAAACTAACTTTTTCATTGTTTGTATCTGGGTACCCTGAATGCCTACCATAACATAACACTGTGAAATAAGACAACGCAGTCAGTTTTTGTATGCTGCCTAGATCTACCTTTGCAAAGGTACATCATATTTTTCTCACAAGCCAATCAGAGCAGACCGGGTGTTTTTGGGAGGGTGGCTTAAAGAGACAGGCACTAAAATGGAGAGATTCAGACGGAGGGTGAATACAGGTATTCAGACCGATACTATGAGAGAAATATTGTGTTTCTTGAACATTAAAACATGTAAACATGTTATGGTAGAAACCCAAAATACAAGCATGAACTCCAAAAATTTGCATGATATCTTCCCTTTGAAACATAATGCTATAAAAACAACAATAATTTAACAATTCATGTGGTTATTTTTTCTCATTTAACTGACAAAAAATCCCTAGTAATGTAAATCAAAAGTGCAACACAAGTTCTCCAAACTGAACAAGAAAGTATGTGTTATAATTAAGGTTTGGTTAGGCTTAAAGGTCAGTAACTTCACACCACACTACGTATAGGACACACTACTTCCTTAAGGTTGGTATTAGACAGAAATTGTAAGGACGGATTCATTTTGAATGTATATAATTCCTAGGGATAGTACGAAGCGTGTGACAACCAATGTTAGTTTCTTTTAATAATCACGACGGTCATTTTCTAACCATAACAGGTAGTTTTTAACCAAAATCATGATATTACCTTAAAGGAATAGTTCAACATTTTGGGAAATATTTATTCACGTTGTTGCCAGGAGTCTCTGCTGGTTGCCTAATTTTCTCACAGTGATAACAAGAAGTCACTGCTGCCAGACAAGAAATACTCACACACCCATAACCCCCTGTAAAACTACAACTCCATGCCACGGTATCAGTAACCAGCTAATATTCTACTCTTTTACCATCCATCACAAAGACCGTACGAGTCAACAGTCAGTCAACAGCAGTTAAATATATTTTCAGACATAATAAGAATTAATCACACAGTTTTATCAACAGTGAGTGGGTGAAGCTCCTTTTCCTATTATTTAGACAAATTCCCATATGTAAAAAAAAAAATCATTAGATCGCGTTGGTGTCAGATTTCTGAAAGAAAAACAGGCTCTCATTTAAACATGTAAAATAATTATAATAGAGCACACTGACCTTTTCTCTGACCCTTTTTTTAAAGGCTGCTCTGCTCTAATTAATATTAGCCTCCAGCAGCTGACTGGTGTCTTTTGGGAAGTAGAGAACAATCCTGGCCAGGCTGTAGTCTTGTCAAACACAGCAAAAGGCCATCAGTTCATCTGTTCATCCCCCATCCCATCCCCACCCTCCTCCTCCTCCTCCTCTTCCTCCTCCTCATCCTCCTCCTCCACTCCAGTGAAAAAAACAGCTGGAAAGATGCTCCAAGATGCTGCCATTAAAGATACTTTCTCTCTGTTTTTACGTTTAATCGTTTCACCCCCTATGTACAGCCTTGTACTGCAGCAGACTAAAAGCTTGCAGTAAGCACTTAAGAAAAAGAAGGACGTCAGTAAGTTTAAACAGCTCTAGATGGAATCAACAACATGCTGAGGATTTTGTTGCAGTAAAAATGTAAAGTTGGTACCCACTACGTGATCAGCATTAGGAGTCATAATTAGATATTTGTCGGACCGTTAATGTTGTTGAATATTTCTTGTCAGTTTGTGGTCGTTGAGATGATCTTGGCACCTGTTGTCTTCTATGTAAACCTACACCCTTATGCACATCGAAATGTCAGGGTACACCTCTTTTCCGCGCTTCAACGTTCCAAAAATGTAACAAAGGTATCACATTAATGATATTGTTTAAAGGGAAGGACAATGTTGTTGTTAGTGTTGAACTTGGTTGCTCACAATTGCCACAATTGTGTAACGAATGAAAAAAGAGAGCGAGACCAAGGATGGAATGAAGAGGGTGTTAATGTTGGATCAAAGAAATGGTCGCTCAAAGTCCCCCCAATCCAACATCGGAAAGGTGTGGGGTTGATGTCACAGTGTTGGCATCAGGGTTATTTTGGTTTGGCTGGACTTGAGATCTAAAATATTTACACGACAGTCATATCATGGAAAATGTTATTCTTAATCGAATTAGTTAGATTTGAACCCCGGCCTCTGAGGTAAGGACTCAGCCTCGGAACATGGGGCTCTGCCAGGTCAGGTAACGGGGCACCTCATACCTTCTTATCTTTTATATCTTGTGTGTCTAGTTTCTATTGTGCAGATTTGATATAGAGCAACAATACATGGCACATCTAGTATTTGTTGTCCTTCGGGCCGTGCTGCTAGCACAGCAAACATTACATTACAGCTATTATTTAAAAGAAAAATGTACCTCATTCCTTTGTGCATTTTGACAACCATAAAGAATCAGTAGAATTAAGGGCCACAAATCAACGAATGTGCTCCGGTCCTTTTTGCCCCTCTGAAGCTGACTGTCCTTGAGCTGAGAAGCACCTGATTAATATTGCTGCGATCCTAAAGTTTAGGTCCTGGTATCACAGAATGGTAGAGGAGGCAGTTATTCTTTTTTAACTGGATCCCCATTAGTTATGAATGACTACAGACCTCATATCAATGTTGTTTTGGTGCTGTATTTACTCAGGCTTCTGTTAACCCTTACTCAGTTGGTCGTAACATCAATATCTATTAATGTCTAAATATTTGCTGGGCTCTGAAGCTGCAAGCTGTAGCGCTCTGAGCTCCTCTGATCTTCCCCTTCATTTCTTTTCGCTGACTTCTCTCACTAAAAAGCCTGACATTTCTTTATTTTTAGTGGAAAATAAGGATAATTTCCCCCAAAAATGTACACAAAGTGTCTGCAAAATGTTTTTTTCTCCAAATGAATTTACCCAAAATGATGAGCAATTTTCAGTCAAGGTTAAACATCGCGTCAATTCCCGGCGTACTGCATTAACCTCTCCAAGATAAATTCAGGTAGCGTGAGAACACCTAGTGGAAACGATTCCCCATACCATCTGCGATGTGTCTAGTGCCGACAAGTACTCCCTACGCACCTGCCATTTTTCACTGAAAAAAATCAATCAGCTGCATCGGGGGGCTCATTTTCATCATCACTTCATTGACTTTCTCCCCGGCTAAATTCTCTTCACAACTACCTAGTGATACCGCTGGAGGCCGGGGAGATCATAGTATATCTTAATGAGCTTATGTGTGCGTGTACTTTTTTTTTCCTTTCTCCTTGTTAGCTGACATTTAGCGAAGACGCTCACATGTTGCTGACAAAAGCATTCCCAGGGATGCTCTTGCTAGGTGAGGCATGTATAGCTCTGTGCTTGATCTTGGCACTTCAGATGCATGATCATCATACCAGCGGTCAGAGGAAATAATCAGGTGACAGAGAAGCACCCTGCTGGGATTTTGTTGATTGAGCAATTTTATGACTATAATGGTCCTGCTCATGGCAGTATGGATAAAGCTGCATAAGGAGTCTTGATTGCGTTGCATTTCATGTATGTAACAGAGCAATAGTTGTAGCCAGTATATTTTTTGTGCATTCACATTGAATTTGAACATCAAAATACTGTAATATGCAAATCGACCTTATGTATTTTATTTGGGTTGGACCAATATCAGGCCCATAATTGACCATTTGCTCAGTTTTGCCCCTCAAACACAGACTAGCCAATCAGAGCGTAGCTTCGGCCAGCTCCGACCACAGTCCAGTAACTAACCGGCTTTACTCCAAAGACTCTCATGCAATCGTTTCAGATTTTCTCCATTGTCGATCACAGTTCGCGCTAGAGGTCGAAAGGGAACATGTTTCTAAATGTTTCGAACATTAGCAGAGTATGTTCGCATTTCATTTACTAGCGTTAGGTAAACTGAATGTAAACACATGCTGCTTTGCTTTTTAATAGTTGTTGTTAATTTTACCCTTCTGTAATTTAAAAACCACGTTATAATAAAAATGTGATACGCTGTCTCAGACTAGTACAAATTGCTATAAAACTTGCCATATTAATCAATATCACATTATCACATACAACTGTTATGTCAATTAAATTGTGCTTTTTTTTTATAAAAGTCCAACAACTGAACTAATGAAATGCTTCATTTTACATTATTAGTCATTATTGAATGAAAAAAACTATGCTTGAAACAGAGTTATTTTCTATAATTCATAGATTCTGTAGATTTGATTTGATTAATTTATCCCGCTATATTATGGTTGAATAATAATCTGTTGAGCTAAATGTTGCGTCCCAAACTCCAGGTTATCAAGGGATTATATTGATTCCATTTTAAACCCCATGCAGAATTGATAATACAGTCCTTTTCCAGTTTGCCTGTTGCCAATGAGATTATTGGTTGGGAAAACATTAAACAGTATCTGCAAGGTATGAGATATTTGCCTGTAGGCGCAACAACCTTTGCATTGGCAAGAATTCTCGGGGTAATCATAACATATACTGGACCTTTTTTTCCTGCGGCTCCATTCACTAAGAAACTGAGAAATTTATTTTTTAAGTGCAACTCTCGATTCTCGAGAGACATCTGTGGTTTTTTAATAATACTCCCATGTTGACTCCGCTTCGTCCT
The DNA here is from genome assembly GCA_016806645.1 of Ophiodon elongatus. Lineage (NCBI taxonomy): Eukaryota > Metazoa > Chordata > Actinopteri > Perciformes > Hexagrammidae > Ophiodon > Ophiodon elongatus. The sequence goes on from JACSYO010002153.1 coordinate 2,187,841, forward strand.
TGCAGCCACAGAGGTGTTCCACGTTTCCGATGCTGACCTTATTCCCAGTATGTGTGATGTGATCCAACATGACATTCAAGTATGTCCCCTGGACCACCGAATAGCTCTTAGTGCTGTGTGCCTTCAGAAGAGACCCGGCTCTCTGGTTCCCTCTACTATCCTACTGGGAATGAACCGATCATCTCACGGTTTCCAAATGGACCTGAGGCACCACTCTAGAGCTGCTCCTCGGGTAGTCAGGTAGGTGAAGAGGTGCCAGAGAAGGTCACTGAGGGGAAGGGAAGCATGTCATGGACTGTTGGTCTTTTTAATCAGATCTACAATATAGCATACCACTGCTCAGCTGAAGTGAGTGTACAATAGGACTGTGTGGTCGCAGTGATCGCGAAAGGCACTGAAGTGTGTTAAACAATCTGAGTGTTCAAATATCCTGACCAACGTGGCTGTGGCCTCACCCAAGGGATGCGAACTGTGCTAATGGAAATCAATGAAACCACTGGCATTTCAAATGTCGCTTGATGAGATGTGTGAAGTTTCCAAGAGAAAAGGGATAAATTGATCGAAAGAATGAATTGATGCAGACTGAAGCGATAGATGCCAATGGTGGGTATTGTAAAAATGTTTCTCAGGTGGTGCTGATGTGAGCCAAACATGGGCTGAGAGACCTGTAGCCTACCGTTGCCCAACCACCATTATGTAAAAAAAGACCTTGTGTGTAATATTGCCGTAGGGGATTCCAGCCAAGAGCTCACAGAGGACTGATGCCCCAGGGGTAATCACACCAGCAGTTACAAAAGACAAAGTATCGGGGCAGGATACTGTGAAATGTTAGTCTGTGATATTACTAGCTGAGGTGCAGATCTTAAATCGAAGTTATGTGGGTGTTGGATGTGTTTTAGAAGCTTCCCCACGAGAATCGCGGTGAGAAATGTTCTTTGCCGGAGGAAAGGAAGAGACACAATATATTCTTACCTCTCTTCTCTTCGATACACAGCTCAAAGGTGAACCGTAAACCTCTCATCTCACCTTCTCATTTTTTCACAACAAATAATATTCTTGCCATTTCAAAACAAAAAAATGAAACATTTCATTACTTGCATTGTTTTTGTTTGTCCATCGTAAAGCCAGTGATCCACATACATACAGTGCAAAAGGCTTCTGCTCTGCTGATGCATGAAACTGAACCAACTCTCTTACAACGAGGATTTCCACCCATTTCATTTTCATTTAATATTTCCAAAAGGCACACTTTCATCAGTTTTTGTTATTTAAATTCCCAACTGTAAAAATTGTGAATGAAAGTAGGAGGACTAAAAGATATAATTGCGATGCTTTGCTTTGCTCTGATAGACCCTTTGTTGTTTAAATGTTAATACGTTGATGGCTGATTATATTGGCAGTCACTCTTAATTATTAAAAACTGCTTTTATCAGTAGGCTGCAGGATTTGATAAGAGCAAAACTAAGGAATAATGGATTACATTAGCTTCATGATTAACTAATAGGCATTGTGTTTTGCTCCATGTTACAAATATGTTCACATCCATTGCCTTGTCAACGACGGCTCAAGAAATAGGGAACAACAGGTCTTTTGAAACTGCTTTGAAACAAACATGACGGAGGCCCTCGTGAACAATGACGCAGGTGGTCTGTAGAGTTAAATGAGTGTGTTGCTCCAAGAGAACGAAGTTAAACAGAAACTGCGAGGCTGAGAACAGAAAGCTGCCCACTTGGCAGACAGACAGCAGCTGTAGCAGCTCCCAGAAGATTTCTGTACAGTAGACTCTGCCTTTGACAGCCAGGGATAAGTGGCCATTAAAATCCCATGATCACTTAATACACCTGTCATTAGCCATCAACTGTGCATTAACACGGCTAGCTGGGGATTACCACAGAGGAAGAAAATAATACAGTATTCCCTCAGTTAAAAAACTTAAAACATCATCTTTTTTTTTCAAATTTTGTCAATTTGTCTGGTCACTATTGCGCTTAAGTGCTCTGAGGAAAGTAAAAAATATTACACACTTCACGCATTAGGGCAGAAAATACACTTCACAAAAGACAACAACATTTCACAAATCACGACATTTCAAAAAGCACGACAGCATTTAATAAAAACACTACGACATTACACAAAACAGCATCATTTCGGAAAACACAACACCGTTTCACGAGACAACATTGTTGCAGTGGGCCAACTTTTGAACTTGAGTTGTTGCAATCTGCGCTGGTTGATACATTGTAATGCTCTGTATCCCAGGGAAACAGGCCTGCACAATGCTCCTACGAGAGACGATGTTCTTGTGTCTTACTGTAAAATAACAGTTTAGTAGTTGCAAAATTGTAGGCTAGAAAATGTAAGTGGCCAGAGAGTGCCATCGAGCTAAATCAATGTTGGATAAAGGCAGTCCTGGTTATTGAATAAAGTGATGTAACATGTTTTGCATAATCAGTGGCAGCACCACCAGCTCCTCTTCTTCCAACACGTATGCCGGGCAGTACTTAAAGTCCTCAGCCTACAATGGACCCTGATGATGCTCGGCTGCCTATCTAGAGTTTCAATAAATATAGGCAATAATATCGGTCATATCTACACCGACGCTCACTGCACATTAAGGGACTTGGCACATGTCCTGTGGGGAAAAAAAGAACAACACGATGAAAACATTGCAAAAGTAACTTCATCTCCTTGTTGTACACTCTGAACTGCAATAAAATACTTTTATATTGGCAGTCTTTGTATTTGTACTCTTCCCACTTTGTATTGCAACTTATGCACAGCAATATCCCCAGCAAGATTGGGGATTAAAGCAACACACATTAGTAGATCAGACGCTGCAATCTCTGGCGGAGATGTCGCATGCTTCAAAAGCCCGATTATCCACCTTCACCTCCTTCCTAGGATGTTTTGCAGGCTGTGTAAAGACGTCACACTCCTTCTGCCTTTACCGCTTTAAAGTGTTTAAATAAATGACCCAAGGTAATTTTACTGATAAGCACAATGCCCTTTGGAGACAGCTGTCTTTGCTTTCCGGTGTTTTTAATCTCCCTTTCCACCTGTGCACATGTCCGGTCTGGGGAACATCTCGATGACTCTGTGTTAATGTCTCGTCACATGCTAATGTGACATTTGAAAGCACCCAGTTGCTTTTTAATCTGATTTTTCCAATTATTACACTTTTTTTGCACTGGAAACACACAAACTAATGCACTAAAGAAACATGTGCTCCACAAATTTTTTTCCTGGGGCTTATAGTTGTTGGAACTGTTAGGTTTAAAATGGCTATTTGTGAACACCGACAGTCCGGAGGATATAGTTTCATATCTGCAAATCTCATTTTTATGAAAAGGCTCAGAGACTGCGAGACTGTTAAAGCTCCCTCAGCAACATTGTCGGAGAATCACTTCCAGAAATTGTAGATACAAGCACACATTAGGAATGTTCTCCTGATTCTGGCATTTGGATGAAGTTGTCTGCGTAAACAAATACAGTATCGACTGAGCTGTCCAACATCTCACACATGCTGATGCATAACCATTGTTTTTATTGCAGATTTGCTCTGTAAAGACAACAGGCAGTTTATCTCAAGGCATTATCTGTCTTTTTGCTCTATAAAAATTAACAAAACGGACAACAGAGCTGGGACCTTAGCCAGTCAATGGAATGTTATCATTAATAGAGTCATTAAAAGAATAGGTAGCTGTATATGTATAAATGGATTTTCTGGTAATTGTTTTTGTAGCCTGAGGCTTGGGATGCGGATTTGTTTTGTTGGTCTGTTTATTTCCTCAGTATCATAGCTAAGGGTTGCCCATTTTCTGCATGAATATACTGTTGGAGAACCGTGAATGCCAGGTCATTTAAATTTGGTCCAAAACAGGCCATCTTTCCTGCCAACATATGCAACTCTTCTTTATGTTGTGTTAGTAACTGCCTGTCAAACTACCGTTGTAACCTCTGAAAGGCTGAAAGTTGTAATGCTTCAATGGCTTCTGACAGTGTTGTTCCTAAAGGTTTATAATTTTTTATTTCCACCTTAAAGCAACATAAACACAATGACAATCTGTTAATAATTTGTATTTATATTATTTTTTGCTTTTTAAACCTTTTTTTTAACCAAATTGTTATGAATCTTATCAGATATGGTCTTTCATAGTGTTGCAGTGAAGGACATTATCCACTGACTAATAAGGATTACAGAGATAACATAAAAATAATGGAGTATAAATGTATAACCGTTAATAGAGGAGTGGAAATCATCGATGAATGTGAAATTGTCAATAGAAAGAACAAATAAAGGAAGGACACTTTTTATTAGATTTTTTCCTAGAATTCATGCAATGGGTATTCTGATGAGATGGATATAAAGGAACAGCCTGTATGAGGGAAATCAAATGAATGAGGAAGTCACACAGTCGTCGCCTTCATTATGTTGATTTTTTTAATTACTGCTACTCTAAATCAGTGAATACAGTAATACCTCTCTCAATTTGCAGTCATCAAGGCTACTGTTTGTTTCACCCTCCAGGAAAGCTTGTTGGATTCAAGGCTGAAACCTAAATGATGGTTGTAAGGTCAAGTGGAAGTCATCATCAAAAGATTTAGTGTTCTTTTCCCACTTCCTGGAGGCAGGCCAGTTATTTTTTGCTGTTAATAACAGTCGAGTTGAGGTTGCTTCAGGTCTTCAGTACTAGCTGCCCTTATGCATATTATACTGGCATCTACTAATCAGAGCCATGAGCTAAGTTGCAGTGAGATGTGGCTTTGAATATGAATATCCACGCTTCAGTTTTTCCAAATAGGCATGCTAGCTAAAATGTATGCTCATGTGGGAATTTTCTTGTTTCTCTGCTGCCTGAGGGTAGTTGACAGCTGTTCAGTTTGCCAACAGTCTTGTCAGATAGCAGGCCAATGAGTTCCAGCGTTTCCTCGCTGGTTTCTTCCCTCATCGCAGTTTCACCAAAACAAATATATGGAGGTTGTCGTCTTCAGTCCCGCAGGATGTTGAACAAAATCAGCTTCATCTGACTCTCTGTGGTCACCACAAAGCTCCACGACAGGGCGTGTGGGAGGGTGGTGGGACAGGCGGGGTATCGTGTATGGCTGGGGTAGCATTGGTACTTAATGTAGCTGCAGCTAGCTTGTCTTTCCTCTCCCCCTTCACCCCAGCCGACCCCCACCACAGCCCGGCGCTGAGTGATGTCAGACAGTCAGGGATGCTGGATGCTGAAGGAGAGCGCAACGGCAGCAGGCGGCAGAGATAAGGCCCCCCCATACCTCCACAGATTAAACAGCAGGATTAACCTCTCTACTCCACCACTGCCACCACGGTGTCTTTCTCCCCCTTATCTAACCCCACCTCCCCCTTTTCTCCTCCAACATTTGCCGCCTTACATTTGTACAGTTGTCATGATGTAGGAAATTGCTTTTTAACCCTATGTTGCTTTGCTCTGTCCTTGGCAATTGAAACATAAGAAAATGGAACAGGCCCTGCCAGGGGGGGAAAAAAAACGAAACTGTTTTCCCCAAAATATTTTCTGGTCCCGTCCCAAATCAGTCTTGAAACGGCATGTCTGCAGAAATGAGGAGAAAAGGAAACCCTGCTGAATCTGTCACAGATTACAGCAATTCTTGGGATTTTGTCAGTTTTTTTCCTTCTTTTCTTTGCATTTGCCAGATTTAATGACGATTCAGTTGCAACATTTGAGTTATCCATGTTCAAACGAATAAGGGGAGCCAGAAGCACCAATAAATAGTCCAACAGATAATGTCCTACCCTGAAGCCACACCACTAAAGTGATTTGCAGATATTTATTTATTTCATGCTCCAGTGTTCAAGGTTCCAACCACACTATACATGTCCAGTTCTCAGTTTTCATGGTACTTAAATAGCAATCCAAAAATATATTTATGTTTAAATAATCCACTATATGGAATAGTATATATTTATACATTATATGGCACAATCAGTCAGCAATCAGAAGTCAACGTATTTTAACTATTTTTGCCACAGGCTTATGTTGCAATTATATAAAAGCAGAACAGTTTTTTAGATTTATATTGATATTTGTGCATTTATCGAATTAATCCATATTTTCATATGTTTGGTGTTTAATAATAGAGCCTCGCTATTCACTGAAAATACATTTCAGTGTTAACAACACAATATATCATATCAATATGTTGTCTTTGCATGTATATGCTTTTGTTTGGCAGATAACAAATATAATCAGTCATATCAAATGGTTCTGGCCATCAGACGTAAGGCTAAAATGGAGGAAATGACAATTCCTTGCTCTCCAAACCAGGCAATTAGCAAAGCATCCCCCTGTGTTAGGTACCTGCGATAAGAGGACTAGTGACCAAGTGAGCTATGACATTCCATTGATCCAGAAAATTGCTGCAGAGCCAGCCTTGAAATTAGTTTAAATTGCTGAATCAAAAAATGTTATCCTGGATTCTGGCAAGGCCAGCGTAAACCTTATGCCTCTAATCCCCAGACTGATGTGAAAAGTTGTCAGGGATCGTGTCGCCCACCGCCACGATTGATGGGGGAATTTGGATTTTGTGTGACAGAGAGAGAGACACATGCAAGCAACTGGGATTTGACTTGGATGGCACTTATGGCTACTGGGGTCGTGACTTGGTTTCAAATCTGCAGGCTTTGGGAATTTCCAGTGCGATCTACCACTGGCTTTGTGCTTTTCAATTCAATTACACGCCAGCTCTTTACTCTGTGACAATGTCGGGTATCAAGCCCTCTTAGATGTGAGTTGAGTCATAAATTTGAGCTTTGACGCACAGTTCAAGGATTGGGGGGAATAATTTACCATCAGTCAGGTGTCTCATTTTATCCTCTTTGGATCCTCTCAAAATAGCAACAAACTGCATCGTTGGAGTTGTAGATTGATGGAAGGAGGGAGCAGGCAGGAATATGTCAACTCTAAACACCCTTAATGTGGAATAAGTTCTAGTAAGAGGATCACTGAAGCAAACAGAGGAGTGGATTAAAGTCAAGCATATTCTGTAATAAATATAATCACCAGTCTGTCTAAAAGCAGTGCTTGACCAAGACTATGAGCACTGCAAGTGTTGGAAATTCTTGTTCAAATATTTGTTATTTGGACAAGAATATTCACACTTATTGCTCACGATGACACAAACAGTAACTTGTCAAACTCAGACAGAAGTTGAATTTTTAACCACGGACCACCAAACACCAACCGTATCTGAAAAAGGAGGGTTTCAAATGTACATTGAAACAGCAACCCGTTCTCACTCCCAATACCTCGGTGTCTGACACTACGCACAGACGCACTCTTTAGCTTCTGTATGCGACACACCGGGCTTGCAACTAACTCCGATGTAAACACACTTGTGTCCTTATTACAGCCTCAGAGCAACTGATGTAGTATAAAGTGCGAGATTCCCGTTGGTCGTTAGTGTCATTAGTTACGTGTCTGTCTCTATCAATCTCCTCGATCTCATTTCAGTACTACGGACAGTGCTGTAAATTTAAGAAAATCAGTGGGAGTGGGAGTGGGAGTGGGTGACTAATATCATTTGGCTTGTTTTGAGAAAAAACAATTCAGGATTATATTCATAGAAATATTGTATCAGACAAATCTGGGATGAGGTGCCCTGACCCTCCTGCCTCAGCAGTCTATGGTTTTAACTTTAAGAAGTCATTCACATATTGGTGGCACGTTATAGTCTTGAGTGAATAAACAGGCAATAGACACAGCCTACTAAACCTACTTGAGTTCAATGGCTGGCTGTAGCATGCTACTGGCCAGATGTTTCAAGACTGCTCACTAATTAATGAAATGTGATTCTAAAACCGTCAGAGCTGCAGATGTTCTTTTAACCTGTTCATACAATAGATAGTGTGTAGCTGTTGAAATACAACCTCAACCTCTTTGCTCTCTCCACCCAATATCACTGCACCCCACTCGTCTTTTTTTTTCCTTTGGCGCAATTGCACTCTTGTGGATTCAGTTTCACATAAAAAAGAAAATCTGCCATTTTCGAGTTTAGAAAATGTCAACACAAGAAAAACCGAGGGTATTTTGTCTGCCAGTCTGGTGGGGTAATTTTGGCACAACCCACCCCTGTGTTTAAGGTTTGTTTATCGCGTCCTACAATGTCAGCAAATGTAAACAGTGTCTTTTTCTAGTTTCTCTTTTAGCCTTGTGTGGAAAAAAGTTCATCTCTAAGTGGGTGAAGCTTTAAGTATCGTACATAATCCCTCTTGCTTCTGACAGGAATAAGAAACTTGCCCTAAAGACCACTCAACAGATTTTTAAGTTAGTGTGTGAAAATCCTGCAGGATAAGAGAATGCCCCACTGGATACACCCGGATTAGTATATCTATTGATTTGTGTCATCTTGAGGAACACGCAGTATATTACAAGCACATTAGAAGACTGTATCTCTCCACATTGCAATGTGAAGCAAAGTGAACTGGCAAGGGAACTTCAAACAGCTGCTTAGAAGCTTACTGATTTGCTGAATGTGTTTCTTCCCAACAGGTATGTAGTAATGTGTTCTCATTAGAGCTCCAACATCAAAGCCGCAAACAAAAAAAAATCCCTATCTACTAGCCAGGGCAGAGGACTTCACTTCTATGTACAGGGAGTAACTTCACAAAGTTCAAGATTACAAAATTTGATAGAACTTCAAAAACAGCATGAAGGTTGCAGTGACCAGAACTTTACCTGGAGCAGTCCTCAGTGCTTTGTCTGCCTAAAGTCTCCCACTGGGGAGCAAAAACCACAAGGCCTGACAATGTGTTGACTCTGCAATGTGTTGACACTGTGTCACACCAGCACAGATGCTGAACTGGAGTAAAAATAGCTAACCATGGCATGGTCAGTGTCCAGCAAAGCTAAATAATTTCTATCCTTATCCCAGCATGTTCTACTGCTTTTTTTATGGTCACCCACAGCACACACTGGTGAATTCTAGATTAAAAGTCAAAATACGTAGGTTGTTATCAAGATAGATGTTGTATGTTTTCATCGTTTTATCGGGAATAAAATCACAGACATATCTAAATCACAAGAGGTTGATTTTCAGCTTTTACCCCAGCACTGATACATAACACAAACACCTCCGGTAATTTCCTGAAGGCTCGTGTGAATAGTAACACCACAGCATCTAACTGTAAACACACACCTTGCAGACAAGCCCAAATACTAAGTTATGATTGACATGCTGCTGCCACTTCAAGTGTTGAAAAAAAAGTATGGATTGCAACAAAAAAAAAAAAAGGTGTTGGACATGTTTTATCAGAGAGTCCATGAACTTGAAATCATATGGTTGAATAAATACCGACTGGGCAACAGCGTTAATGAGAAGAGTGCACAGCATTTTTAGAAGATGTGGAAAAGACTGCATTGCTGCATCACTCACCTCCATCATCAGGTTCTGTTGTGAGTGCAGCAATGCAGTGAAATGACAGACCGCACAGTTCGGGCCTGTGAATCACACACTGATTCAAAGCCTTTGTCAAGTCGGCGGATCAGACTCGCTCCTCAGCTGCTTCATCTGCTGTCTTGTGTCTCTGAGCCCTGCACTCACAACCTTGTACGTGCTTTTCTAAACGAGCACCTAAACTATCCCAAGTGAACAAAATTAACTTATCACTACAGAGTAAAAAACAAAAACAAAATCCTACAAGGATAATGGTTTCCTAAGCAAGGTCAGGCTGCTGGAGAGGAGATGTGAGGATGAAAATGTGAGCTGCTTCTCAGACAGGCAGAGCTCCTGTGGTGAAAATGGGTAGAACGTGTCTCTCTGAGCTCCACAGTGAGTTGAGCTCACATTTGAGTGATATTGACAGGACATCTGTTAAACTAACTGGACCGGGCGAGGAACCCTTTCGGTAGAACTGAGAGCAGCAGCGGCAGGCTTGCAAGGCTGCAGGAACAGTTGATGGATGTGTCCTCAGACTGTGGGCTGAAGATGAAAGAGACAGGCTTGACACAGTGTCCAGACTTGGGGAAATAGGGCCTTAATAAACCCTTATCCTTCTAATCTAGCTTATTGTGTGAAGTGACTTCCGCAGCTTTGACACAATTCAAAACGTATATAGCAGAGGAACAAATTCAATGTGGAGAGGAGCCTGATTACAGCTGTGGTTTAAACTACTGTCAGACTTTAAAGACCAACAATCTGAGGTGCCCCATTTAAGGGATAACAAGAGTTTAACAAGCTCCTGCATTTCTATTATAGATGTAGATGAAGAGATAGTTGGGATAGTGCCGCGGGCTTGTGCAATGTGACAAAGATGGTCAGGAAATACTGCATGAGAAGGCCCAAGATAATTATGCTGCCATTGGAAATTACATCTTCATGAGTATCACATTCATTGGAAAGCAGTGATCTGACCTTGAATCTCTCTGGGCTACTACTTCATCTGACTTAAATAGATTTACCCAAATATTCAACCTTCAAAGTTTTGACGGCTGGAAAATATTTGCTTTCCAATTATCTGCTTTTGGCTGATCTTTCTCTTGTTGATTATAATAGTTTATTATGTTATTTTATAATTGTTTGTCTTTCACTTTGATTTAATTGATGATGCTATACTGTATATAATTATTGTGTTTATTATTATTTATTTGTGTGTGTGTTTTTACTAAATGGAGATTTACTGATTACATTACAAGTTAAAATGAGGTGCCCAACAGAAACTACGTCTTACATGAAGATTGTATTTGACTAAATATTCACATCCACTAACTGGCAGGTGTAACTGTTGCCAAACAAATGTTAGCTTGTTAATCTGTTAAGATTGCAGAGTAAAGAACAAAAAAAAAATCACAATATACATCAAAACAGTCAAATATTATGCTAAACTAAAATCAGCTTCTTTCAATTGTTATGTCAATTGAATCCAAAAACCTAATTATGGCATAATTTAAAGTAAAATAATCAAGAACAAATTCATCAGCATGTTAGAGTGTTTATATCTCTGAAATGCTGTATTCTGATAAAACTATTAGAACTATGCTTTAATTGTTTGATGGGATTTTCATTTTGTTGAAGTTGTATTGCAGCGGCACGATGGTGCATGTCCCAGTGGAAAGCCAGAGTAAGTATTACTAAGCTTGTAGGCAGATTCTTTCATGTTAGGGCCATGCATGATGACAAAAGAGGGGGGAAAAAAAGCATACCTTTTAGTTTCATTCAGCAAAGCTTCTCCATCGTTAAATAGTTGCTGTGCAAGGACCTCCTGGGAAATTAAAAACATATTGTGCCACAATTTCCCTGTGACTCAGAGCGTCCCTGGGGAGAGCACTTTTAAAATTTCTAATAAAGGAGACTTCAAATTACAGAGAGGGGACCTGGCAATAATTAAACTGGGGATTTCAGTAGGGTCAACTTCTCATATTTATCTGTTTATACCCATGCTTTGGTCTTCTGTAAAGACTGTATGGTGTATTGAGGTCACAGCTCATGGGTAAAACAAAGATGTGTATGTTCTCAAGTATGATACAGAGGTGATTTATGTGTTACAATGAACAAAAATTGTAAGGCGATAAAAATGTGTTGCCGTGCGGAGGACGAGGGAAGATCTGACAAAGTTCTCTTTTCTGTTATTTTGACTTACCGACTTGTCATCAAGGGGCCTTCCCCTGTGAAAAGCGTGCTGTTATGTCCTTAATTATCAGGTTGTAATGTCACCATCTAATTTGTCAGATTAACCTTTTAAGAAGATGTGCAGAGCAAGTACGTTTTAACAAGGCTTTTCTGTTCCTGCCCTAGAAAATGACCTGCACCAGTATGCGTCATTATTTCTGTAACAATCTCCAAATGATCACTCACCAACTACCTGCAGTTTCACAACAGTACAAACACCCGTAATTTACTGCCCTACCACGGCAGACCGCTGTGAATCTATTTTAATTCAAGATACTAAACCTGAGGCTAATGTTTTTTACAGCCTTGACTAAATTGAAGACTGGTTGGCAGGCAATATACAAACAATATAGGATGTTGTTTTTCAGTGGGTGTGTTATTTATCTGAAGCAGGTCTGTGGTCGGGCATGATTAATAATTCCTGTTTCAAGTAATACGACTGCATGTTTTGTTTGCTTTCCTGCTGGTGATGAAAACTAAACACGGTTGTGTTGCCCGGATTGCTAAAAGTTAATGATGTGAAAGGAAGTAGTAAGACTGGTTAATTTTGGTGTGGACATGTTATTGTCCCAAATGGATGAGTCCAAATGATTTCTGTGTTCCACATTCCTGTAGCTCCACTGTCAATTATCACCCAGACTCAACAAGTTCACGGAGTGTTTCAGCTTGTTTTTTATTCATTGTTTCCATTTTACAGCTGTTTTACCGTTTTGGTTAATTTTCGCCACACTCATGGATTATTCCAGAGAAAGCTATATGGATTGTCCAGCACCAAAATACACACAAAGTTAGCAACAAGCTGGTAAAAAACAGTGGAGCATCTAGAAGCTGCGATGTCAGATAGTACTGCTGTCAACTTTGTGCGTGTTTGGTATTATTTGTCATTTCCTCTGGATAAACAACATTTGCTGGCAGTGTTCACAACACAAGGATTTAATCAGGGCTTTGTTTTCACAATTACAACTAGTGATCCCAATCAGTAATTTCCTGTTGTTATATAAATGGAACCAGACAACTGCGGTTCATTGTGAAAATGACTTTATTCACCATGCTTTATAGCTGCAACATTTTAGACTCCCTGTCTTTGCTTTCGGATTACGTCACATCTGCGATCTACACATGACCGTGTTCATCTTTTTTTTCCTTTTTACACATCATGGTCCATGGACTTTGTTAAAACCTGTCAACTCTAAACATATCCTACAACAGGCTTTGTAACACATCACATCTTCTCAAAATGTTACACTATAAAATCTTAATGCATCGTTTCTGACCTGAGGCCTGTGGACCATTATCCAAGATGACGACATCAGGAGTGCCATGCATTGAAAGCAAACATCAATTTCAACCCAAATAAATTACTCTGGTGGTGTCCCTCAATTTATGATCTCTGGGAAAAGTAGCCACACTTTCCTTTGTAGTAAAAGAGATCTTGATACTGCACGTCTTTAATTAACCATACATTCATTATTATGTCTGTTCAGTTCTCCTGACCTTGACCAGTTTTCCTGTGAAGAATTCAATACTTTCTCCTGCAGATCTTCTTTCTGCTCGACATAAAGCAATTGCAGTATGAATTTCCTGGCCTGGCCAATAGGTGATCTTAGGACTGTTTCTTTGCAGCCCATCCTTTTCCTTTACCTCAAATGAGCACAGTGTAGCGTCTTTTTAAAGATGCTCTCAAGTGGCTTGTGGTCCCTTTCAACATGAATGCCCATAAACATACTGATGTAATTTCTCAAACCCGTAAAAAGTTGGTGAGTGGCTCTTTTTCTATCTATCTGTACATACCTGTGCTTCCAGTCAATGAGTGCTCCTAACCCATACGCTACAGGCTGTCTGAGCTAGCATCTACTGACTGGGTGATTGGTTTGTTGACATTGGTGTTGGACAATGGGGACCAGCTGTTTAAGCCATTCAAAACTCCTCTTTTGCGTTTCCTCCCGGTGCCGCCATGTGTCACCTTCAAGCATTTCCCTTAATGCCGCGCTGATGTCTGACAGGTTAGGTATGAACTTGGTAAGATACTGGCTCACTCTCATGAACCTCAGAAGCTCCTGCTTGTCCTGTGGTGGCGGCAGCTCGGTCACTGCGCTCACTTTTGCCTCATCCAGTCTCAGTCCGCTGTGAGTGTGTGTCCAATGAATTTTATCTCCCTTCCTTGTTATGATTTAGCGCTTGTTCTTGTTTAGTTCCAGGTTATACGCCCTTGTTCTAACCAGAAATATCTCAGCCAGTGGTCATGCTGTCCCCAACAAGCAATGACTTTCAATAATCTGTGCGATGGCTCACTGAAACGTCACAGATGTCGATGAAAATCTCACACAACAATCACAGGAATCTGTATCTTCCTTTGGGGCTATTAAAGTTACACAGCGTTGAGCTTTCATCATTAAGTTGTATCTGCAAGAAGCCCTGATTAGCACAGAAAAGTACTTTGCATTTTGCACATGATGAACTAGTTCCTCAACAGTGAGCCATTGACAACCGTGTGGTCAGTCTGTATATGGTGCTGACCATTGAAGAGATCTTCATAGTGTTTAACAGAGTCCTTTTCCTTTTTAACATTGTGCACTTTTGTCACTGCTCTTGCCCCTCGGACTCACATGACAGGGCTCTCTTGCCCAGTGGTGCTATCTGACAGCCAGAGAAGGCAACACATTTGCTTGTACTTGCTTTAACCTGACTCTTAACATCCAGTGTATCGAATGTGTTTTAACTGACTTTGCAGTCTGCACCAGTGTCCAGTCTTAAAATAATTTGTTCTCAAGTTTTCTTTCAATTTTTGTTCCTCAGATTCCGTCACTTCCACTGCAATTTTTTGTTCAAGATTTACTGGGTTTGCTTCGACTTTGATTGTATTTTAGCTTCACTGTTGACTTCCACTTCTTCTGTCAGTGCTTAGGCTTGGCTGGATATAATCTCACTTGCACAGCAGATATCGATCGCTTTTTCTAATGTCAAATCTGCTTCTCTGAACACTCTGCGTCTCACCTGGTTGTTCGTTAAACCACATACTATTCTGTCACGTTGCAGGGAATCCTGCAGCTGTCCAAATTCACAATCTTTGGCTTTACTGTGGCATATGCATCAATGCATTCCGACGCTTTTTGGGCTTGTGGGAAGAACGATATGAATGAAGTATTTCTGAGCTCACAATAGTCCTGAAATTTCCTCTTCAGCATTTCTATTTTATCTCTCTCGTCTTCTACAAAGTCGAAAGTGTTGCATTTGATCGCCTCGTCTGAATCCTGTTGCTCCAATTTTTCGTCAAGATTGCCTTGCACACACGCTGAAACTGCACCGTACTTTTCGTATAACTGAAATTATTACACCATGTTATATAATGTAGTTGGAGCCGGACAACTGCCTTTACTGGCCCAACAACATGTTAGACTCCCTTTCTTTGATTCCACATGTCCACAACAGATGGTATACAAGTCTATTACATTACTATGTTACCATGTTCCAGATTTCGATGTTACCCGATTTTCTCATTTATTGGACATAAATGCACCACAAGGTTTGGAGGCATTGGATTATAAATGTTGAGTTAAAACAGATATGTATTCCCAGATATAAGAGGCTTTGAAACAAATAGTGTCTCGTTGTTGAAACAAAACTATTTCTGTGTCAGTGTACTCAACATGGTAACCTGAGAAAAACGATGTGGCTTCATGTGCCTCAGCTATGGTGCAGAACATGGTTGCATGACTTTAATTACATTGTCTGTTTGGTAGAGCAGTGGCACATCAATCTTATCTGCTAAACTGCATGCAACAACCCACAAACCTCAACAAAAACCTCTCAGCTGCCACAGATGTACAACACATATCTGCTCTGTGTCAATACAAAGTGAAAACCTATTTGTTGTTATTTTGCTTCATCATTTTAGAATCTCACCTTCTGTCAAATATGAATGAATCTGTAATATTAAACACGTAGAAATGATCACAACTAACTTTAGTGGGAGTGAATGTAGATAATGTAACTTTATACAGTGTGTTGACATTATGTGAATTGGTTTACATATTTAGATTTATAGATTTAGATTTACATAAATACGGAGAGATTAGGCAAAGTAAAACTGTATTGATCCATGTGTGGAATGTGACTTGTTGCAGCAGTAATATTATGACTAATGATATAGATGTGACTGTAGTTTCACACCTACAATTTCTATTAGTGCACTATTTCATCAGTATAATTGATACAGTGCTGCAGAATCTTTTGCATCACCATTATACCCATCACAGCAACATAATAAACTCGCAATTTTCTATCAGTCAATTTGACAATAAAAAATGTGTCCCAGGCGAGCCTCTTTGTTTGGGTAGTTTAGCATTACAGATTGGGCCTTAACAATGTTTGATCAAGCTTAATTGAAGATAAGGCCAGCTTTATCTCCGGCTCCACAACAGCGGGGTATAGCCAAGTAGGAGTGATGGATGGTTCCTCCCAGCCTCTCTTGTTGTTTGTTTCATTCCTTGCTGTGTTTAAAAATGACCCTTCAAAACGGTACCAAGGGTGGAAACTAGTGTTCTCGGCTGCGCTGAAGGAGGACATGCTTGCTTGGGTAATCTTTTACCATGGCTTTTACAAGGGCCTTTCTTGGCACCAAGGCAACCTTTCAAACATCAATATCGGGTGTGCGCTATCCCCTTTGGGTAGGTTCAGTTGATAGCTTTCCATCCCTGTATGAGGGCTCGCTGGCAGAGATGGAGGAGGCATGGGAATGCACTGACATTGATTTCTTCATCCCAATGCACACACTGATGTATTGACTGCTGTACCGATCAGTTAGAGACATTCTGTTTTCCACTGTTTGGTGGAGCTGAAAGACAGTGGACCGAGTTTTATCAGACTATGTCATAGAGTCAAAGGCCATACTCATTTCATTTCACTGGAACGCTGCTTTCTTTTTCTGTTTCTTTTCAGGGGAACAAAAATCTACTTTGACTGTTTTCGTCTGTGAAACGTTGCCGGAGTCAGTTTAGAAAAGAAGTCTTGACTTGCTGTTCAAGCTATGATGACAACCAATGTGATTATCCTGAGGGGTGTCTGAGTGCGAACAGTAGGCTTGCTCTGCTGCGTTACACTTACTGTCATTTACCTAAAGTCAGCTGCTCGTGTTTAGCAAAATGTCTATAGACTCTCTGAAGGGAACAGACACGCACAGAGAGAGCCTTGTGCAGAGTCGGGTGGGCCTCCTCTCCTTCGTCACATTGAAGACTGATGCATGGGGCTTTGTTATCATCATTTAGTCATCGCAATGGTGTCAACGCTCGCTAATGATATATCATGCACGGCACAGGATTCACAGACTGTGGGATGTTAAGTCCTCTGATGTTTTCAGAGGTATATTTTGCTGCTTGTTGTCACAACACAGCGGAAATAAACATGCTCCGTTGTTGACACCTGTCAAAGTGAATTATAGATCTCGAGAAGAGTTGCAGAAGTCACAATACTTGTTCTTGGTTTACAGCTTTGTTGTTTGTTATAATAAGTCATGCGTTTGTAATGCCTGACTGGGGTCTGACTTATACAACACGTGCTCTAGAGGCAGAATACAAGGAGAACCACACTGCAGCTGCTTCCCACCTTCGGGTGGTGGTGTTGATTGTTTGTGTGTGTGTGTGTGTGTGTGTGTGTGTGTGTGTGTGTGTGTGTGTGTGTGGTGGAAGGGTGCAACTGATCTTGCAGCAAGAGAAATATGCCTTCATACTTTATGATGTTATATTAAAATGTTAAAAATAAATTATTGTATGTCTACACTCATAACCCTAAGCAATAAAATTTCAAATGGCCTGATTAATATTTGAAATGCAAGGATTTCTAGATAGATATGTAAAGCTCGTCACTGGAGGCATCAAGGTTGGCTTTGTGTCCGTTACATGCAGTGAAATTGCTCTGCGTTGTGTTAATGGAACTCAGTCAAAATCTGAGCAGGCCGGGACAAGGTCAAAGTCGAGGGTGCCACCTTTGAAATTGATTTGACACAGATTCATCCGCATGGAGCAAATGTGTGTTAAAAAATGCATGCGCTTGATATTTTCATATTATAAATGTTGAAGCCAGATTCGTCTGTGACACAGAGAAGGAAAAATAAATATATTAAAGTCTTGTCTCGTAGATAGAAATCCAGTACAAATACTGCCATCTGCATTAGAGGACAAAGAAAATTAATTATCTGTTTATATATACTTATCTGTTGACTTACGAATGGAAACCTCTCCATATGTAACTGTTGGCTTACATTTGTAAGTCTTTGCTTTTCTCCTGTTTCTGCAATTGTTAAAAACTAAATAAAATAGGATTCAAGGTGAAAGTAAATCACAATGTAAATGAACAGCTACTGTATACTGAATTATATTGTAGCACTTTTATATATTGTATTTATAGTCCATGGATCCTTAACACCTAGTGGGTACCTAGCTTCTGAGGGAAAGAGTCCCATGCCCTTCGTCAAATTAACGTTTTAATGTGTTTTCAAGAAAACAATGCTTGTTCGGGTCAGTAAATCCTTTGTAGTGCTCCTTTCAAATGGGGAGGCTTCAAAATGTTTGCTGTTAATAAGTGTATAATGAATTATTTATTTATTTATCTTCATACAGCATTGTTCTCGCTTCAAGTCTGGTAGCTGTAAAAAACATCCACTGTTAGTAAGCACAAAATAAAGTAGGAACTATTAATCCCAGTACAGCAACCAAAAATAATTTAGTCAAACTCAATCAAATGTGTTTGTAATGTAATCATAACCAATTATTGGAAAACAAACTCACTCAAGGCTTTTATTAACGTTATTAAGCTGTGTATAAACTGTTAACATGTGTTTTATAAGTTCTTAACAATGTCTTAAAATAAATGTGCTTATGATGCTATTATCAACACTTTGTAGTATAGTTAACACATTACGTCTAAGGGGCTTATTACCTATTAACTAATGCTTATTACAAGGATATTACAGCTTATGATTTTGAAAAAAAGGGCTAATTTTGTCAAAACACTACACACAATTCACACAACCACACACACAAGTAGTGTAACAAAGACAAAAAAGAAAGCGTGAATCACAGTTTTTTTTCAATTGCAAATATATGTTTTTGAAAACAGGCCTCTCGCTGCTATGTTGGCTATGTTCTTAGAGTTTGTCAGATGTCAAAATTATTATTATTTTTTTATATTAAGGGAAAAGGTATCTAGAATATTTATGGTACTGTTTGTCATTTCTATACCGTTTAATCGTCATCAGTGTTTACATCAATGTTTACAATATTTGCTAATTAGCACAAACAAGGCTGGCGGGAATATCATTAATTCTGACTTATTTGGTCATAAATCAAAGTGCTGGCGATCACTAAAGTCATTAGAATTAATTTCCTGGGCACCACAGGCATCTGTACCAAATTTCATTGCAATTTATCCAGCATTTGACAAGACATTTCACTAAAACAATGAACCGTCAACCTGACAGGGGCATTAGTTGGGAAGTCAAAGGCTCACCAAAGTCATAAAGAATAATCCTCTCGGGGCCATGGATGTATGTACAAAATCCCATGGCAATCCATTTGATTGATGTTATGAGATATTTTTACTGGATAAGTGAAAATATGCTGTTACCGCTAGATGAAAAGTCCAGCGGGTTCACCAAAGGCATGAGGGTTCATCCTCTGGGCACCATGAATGTCTGTAAAAAATGTCATGCCACACCATCCAATAGTTGTTGAGATATTTTAGTTTTGATCTGGAACCGACCAACCGACTGATCTCATAAGGTTTCATAATGTTTTCCTTTAGACATAACAGACATTTACATGCGTTTAACCTCTGTGATTGTTTTGCACTGCAGTGTCACATTGTTGCACAAGAGTTGGTGAGGTCACATGAGCGTAATGTAACAACAAAATGGCCTTGTGACCACTGTATGTGATGTTGATTGCAGCATTTATGTTGGTCTTTGTCTCTGCCTATTATGACAGTGAGTAATGTGTTTCGATAATGGTTAACATAATGGCAACGATGAACCCGAGCTCCACCACAGCTCGGCCGAGTGTACAATGGCACCGGCTCACTCTGAGGCTTTGGCTGTAAATAACAACAAACAGCTCCAGTGTGAGTAAACTCCAAGGAGATCAAATGCGCATTGACAGTCAGGGCTGTAACCACAGGAAGCCTTCCAATGTTTTGAGGCCCTATCACAAGCAAGTTCTTTAACTGACAGTCAGGGCCCAGGCAACAGGGCTGGGATTGTCACGACTGTGGGATATGCAGAGCCCAACATCAACTCTTTCTAATCCACACTGAGCTTTGTGGCCTCTGATGCAGGATATGAAAAGTGGTTAGGTTGTTAGAAAATTCAAATTTAAAAGTGAGTCAGCGGTGTCATCAACTTCTAAAGGTGTCTGAATCAAATGTAATAACCTTGTTAGCAATGTGTGTAATTAATTTTTTTTTTAAATGTTTTATAAAATGTTGACATTGAACAGAATACATATATGGCAACCATAAAAGGTTTGATAGATTATTATAGAAACTATATAAAAAATGTTTTAAACATTTTGACTGCAGGCTTGTCCTTGATGTTTGGGAGCCTCAGATGCTTCCTGGAAGGCATCCTGTGGTCTCATGATTCCCATTTGGCAGACCTGGAGTCCACATGCCAAACATCTGGGCAGGTGGCATCCAGCCACTCAGTTAATAGCAGGCCAGATATCTGGCCTGTCTTTGATCTGCAGACAGGGATTACAGTCGTCCTCTGCTCTCACTCTTAAGAACCTGGCATTAAAGGTGCATCAAATGATCTTTAATCTTTATCGACCTCCATTGGCGAACAGTTGGAGTTGCAACAACAGTAAATAGAAGAGAGAGAGAGAGGCAAGCAAGAGACGTGTGAACTAACTGAGAATTACTGAATGTCTAGAGATGCTGCAAGGATGTGTGTGTGTGTGTGTGTGTATGTGTTTGTGTGTGTGTGTGTGTGTGTGGGTGCGTGTAGTTGAATGGGCTTGTGGCGTTTATATTCCAGAATAGAAACAACACATGCATAGTGTCCTTTCAAAATAAACTTCCGTCTTCACAGGAAGTCAGGTTAAGGTAACAAAACCACTTTCTGTACGTTTAGGAAAACTACACGGTGACTAGCAACTCACATGACTAACGACAACATGTCAATGCTTACTCTTAGTTTGTTACAGGAATTGAACGTCGGTCTCTTTCGACAAAAGTCTTGTGTTTGTTGCTTGTTTGATCCATGCACCACCTCTCCTGCACGCCCTAAGCAGACTCACGCACTCTACTCTACGTCACATGCTCTTACCGTCCACTAGTGCCGCGGGCTGGTTTACATTGTAGTTAGTTGAAAGCCTGATGCGTCGCCTACAGCCGCTAAAGGGTATTTGTCGAGTTAGGAGCGAGAATGGTTTCGCCCCTGCAGAAACACTGTGCAGAAATTAGGGCATTTTGTGGAGCTGTCTCTTTGATCAGAGTTAGTCACGGACAGGATCAGAGGTCTGACGTTCTCAATTTCTGTTCAATTTGCCAGTCCTTTGCTCAATTGCTGCATTATCTCATTCTTTAACTCAGAAATTTGAGAGGACTGTAATTAGAGGCCAAATTAAAGTGGGCGTGTTTAGGTGTGCAGTTTAAACCACTGTGTCTGCTAAACTTCCTTGGGCTCTGGCTTTAGATCCAGCTTAGTCTAATGGACTGTGAGATCTGCTTTTGACTCAAAACAAGCTCTTTCGCCTGAGCAAAAACACTAATCAGACTTGTTTACTTGGATGATTTATGTAGCATGAAATACATGAATCCCCATGCTCATAAATGTTACACGGTTGAGAGGCAAATATTGTTTCACTGTTGCACTCCCTAAAAGGTTTGGTGAGTCAGTAAATGGGGAAGTAAGTGCACTTATTGCACCATCTTGTGAACAAAGCAAGTGTTGCATGTCATTAGGAGTCCTTGGACATTAGACATGTTACACTGGGGCACAAGAGGAGAAAAAAACATCTATTCATGATTATCTCATGCAGCAGCTGCATTTAATAGAACACTTGCAATCACAAGTATTTGTATAAGTTGATGCATGTGCTCAGTTATGAAAAACGTGTCTCCAAATGACAGGAGCTAGCAACTGATATTTATTTGCATCTGTATCTCATATCTCTGAAGTTAAACAATATTTTATATTGATGATTCATGTCAAGAGATAGTAGATCCTGCTTTTCCTCTTCAGCAGTTTCATCAACCCTAACATGTAGCGCCAATCCAGCAGATATCATTTCCCTTGAGTTCCCTGGAAAGGAAAACAACCAAGCAGGTGTCTTGGTTATGATGAATACTAAATAAAAGTTTGGCCAGGGAACTGTGACGGCGTTTCTTCAGTGGCAGTTGGGTGGGAGTGTTTGTGTTTTGGAGTGGGTGCCAGAGTCTGAGAGCAGCAGAGAGTGGTGTGAGATTGAAAGCTTAGGAAATGAAATCCTGTGTTAATGACAGAGGTGCCTTAATTAAACCTGAATATCTAAATGACTGCAGAAAAACAAAGTCGACAGTTAGACAAATGCCTGAGGCGGGAATGTTTGCCGGTACAGTGCCCAGGGCAGACTTCTCCTCAGTATCAGTGTCGAGCCTACAGAATGACTGATCAGAACTGTGGGCGAAATGAGGTGAAGTGGAAAAGCGACGCATTCTTGGCTCATGTATAGCGGGCGATATGCTCTTTTGCTATCTTGAGCGTACCATTAGCTCATACATTCAGCATGACTGTACTGCACCACGACCTCTCCTCTGAGCCATGACCCTGAGCGCTGGAGTGGAATAAATAGCCTGCAAATTGTTCCTACACCACCATAGGCCAAAACATAATCATAGCTTAACCAGAGGCGCTGTAAGACTTTGACAGAGTGGATCCTAAACGACTCAGATGAAGCAGAGTTCGACAGGACACCTCAAACATGCCAGGGATTATACATGTATATGTTGTCAAAGCAAATCCCCATTCCGGTTGAGTCATATTTACATAGATAAATGGATAATGACAATTATTGTTCCATATGGAGTATAATTAATAGGAGCTGTTTGGTTCGACTCTTCAGGTCAAGAGTTATTACCATTTTGGTTAGACCCAGGCACAAGCTCTCGCTGCAGGAAATGATTCATCTCAATTACACATAAAGACAGATTAGGGACCTGTTTCATTGTGATGATCCAGATGAATTATCCCCATTATGCCAGTATTTTCTACTCACATTTATAAAACAGCACCTTTATGGGCCTTTGGCCATGATGTTAGAGTAGACTGTACTCAAAGGAAGCTTCCACATCTCTGAGAGTGCTGCATGTAGTGACTATTCTATTTGTGAGTTGCTGTATTGTGCTGGAGAGCCTGTCCATTTCCAACCCCGTTTTCAAGAGCATCTCTCACTGCTCCATTAGCTGAGTATGCTCGGATATGCAGGGATAGCAGCATGGTGGGGGTGAGGGGGGTGGGGTGGGGGGGGGGGATGTGAATACTAACATTTGAAGAGAGAGAGGTTTGCTGAGTGCACTGTTCTGACTTTGGTGCTCCACTTATTTTGATGCTCTGTCGGAGGAAACCGGAAAGAGGGCAGCAAAGGCAGAGAAGAGATGAGTCAGAACTCCTACACTAATGACTGAAACAAGCCCTGCGGGTTTATGCCAGAGTTCATCATATTAATGTGTGGTATTTAGTTAAACGCAAGAGCAAAATGTAAAGACAGTACTTAAAATCAAGCAAGTTCACCACCTCGTAGTGTAAACCTAACTCAGTGTTTGATCATGAACACAGTGGGTCAGTGCCGAATTCAATCAGAAAAAGTTGCATTTACTTTTCTCCTTATTAATCAGAAGATCTTCTGGGAACATTCGCACCAGCCAGCATTCATTTACATTTCTTATGACTATTTGTGGAAAATACCGCATTTTAAAAATGTTATTCTGGCCCACAGCAGAGCAGGACCAACCATGATGACAGCCCCCTGATTACACTGTATTTATCTCACTTGAACGACTGTATTAAACTACCATTGAGATCTCGGCACTCAGGTTGTGTGATGTTGGTCGGAATTGATACACAATAACTGTAATGTGTTGAATAGCAATCCAAAGCTGCCGACATTGAGATGGAGGTTAATGGTGCAAAACATGTGCGCTCACATTCCAGTCTGCACTGTTAATGCGACGTGTCAGAGCCTCGCCTCTGTTTAGCCAAACTGTTTTTCTTTGAAGGGGTGGGGGGGGTTAAGGAGGTTATGATGTTTGCTATTTTTGTATTTACTCCCCACTGTTGTAGAGATCTCAAAGCGCTGACCCAGGATAAAAGCAATCTGCCTGGCATTTTGATTGAGGATTATTTATGAATTATGCAGCTTAACCATGGTGCATGAGAAGAAAGATTTAGCAATGAGTACTTGTAACTTTTTGTCAGTTTTTCAGTTTGTCAGCTGCGCACTGGGTTAACACATCACCATCATTTTTCTTTTCCTATCTTGAGCTTAAAAAATGTTCAGAATCTCTGCAGCCTTGCTGTTAGCCTTGTATGTGATTTCTGAAGACCCCTCAAGGTTCTGTCACAGCAGAGGCAGATTGTTGAAGGATTGTTTGCGCTCAGTTTAGGATAAAAGAAGAAAATACCCTAAATTAGCACTTTGTGTCAAATCTAATGGCACTGAAATACACCATAGCTGAATGAAGCTCTTAAATCAATTTTTGTTGTCACTGTTACAGGATTTTATTCAACTCTATAGTCATTTTTAAGGCTGTAGTGTTGTTGGTGATTGTATTTCATTGAAAGGTGTTGTTAATGTTTTGTCCACCCCACGAGAGGTTCGTTGCTATCATACTGAATAGAGCAAGCATACTGGTGTAAGTCTTGGAAATCTAGTGAGGGAACTCACAGATTTGCCTGCTTTAAATGCATGTGAGCGCTGGTTAGTTCAGGGCTCTGCACTGCGCTCATATGGCGGTTACAGCTGAAAAAGCTGGCCGTTGTGGAAGTTTAGCGCCCACCCAACACTGTTATCTCTGTCAGCAGACAGTTAGCTGCAAGCCACCGTCGTCGCCATGTTGAGAGCCGAAAAACAGAATTGTACAAATAAATATCAGCAATGAAGATGTGAAGACACTCTTTTTTTTTTTTACTAAATACTGTTTGCAGCTATTTGGCTTCTCATTGTTACAGTATGTCCTTTTGTCCTCCAGTGCAGGTTGGGTAAAATAGTGACACTGTCTCAAATGCATTATGTAAGCATTGTCATGGCAATGCTGATTTATTTATTGGTCTGGTTGTTTAACAGGGATGTTTGAGCATTAAAATACAAACTGCATGCATGACCTATCCGTGTAGTCCATAAAAATGTGAACTGGGACACTTTTAGCTGTGGTGTGAAGGTAGCATTTAGATTGTTTAATTATTTGTCTTTATGGCAGGGAAGTAAAGAATATTTTCTGTCAAACAGCTCCTTCATGCAAATTACATGTGTAGAAATTACATTTTGTCCATTGTCCTTCCCTCTACATGTCGTAGCGAGTCATTTTGTCTCAAGTTTTGTGTTATGTCTGCCAAATGGGATAAACACTCCATTTGCTCACAGATTTCTAGAAAATAGTATATTGAAACTAGACAGAATAATCACTTCACTAGAAAAGAAAATGATTGAAACAAACTGAATGATCACCACATTATCTATTAAAAAGGTGATAATAGATTAAATAAGTGGGCGAGAGAGAGATTTCTTCAGCGTAGTACATTGACCAGCAGCCTACATCACAAAAACATTCAGAAATACCAAGTAAATATTCAGTTCATGTCACATTGTGATTCAAGTCTTACGGCTGGGAGGTTGTAATGAAGCCATTAAATCAAGGAATGCACTGTCTCAACCTTAAACCTGCATGAGCCTGCCTTAGCCTGCCTTAATGGTTTTCAACTGCCAATCAGTGCTCTGGCATATTCTACCACCCTCTGTAAATTAATTCAAATCCTCCTTCCTCATATTCGGAGAGCTACCCTGTGACACGTCGCCTGCCTGGAAATGGATGTCCTCCGGAGAAGCACTGAAGTGATTCCTGCAGGTTATTTAAAAGGAAAAGTGCCATGGGAATGTCAGATCATGGCCATAAAGAGGGTTTTAAAGGGTTTCTCCCACCAGGGCTTATGAATTACATGGTATGGGGTTGGTCTCTTAATACATTTAGCATGGAGAGACAGAGAATGAAACAAGACACTTTGGAAGAAAAAACATGGCCAAAAGACACATAATGAATTGACATTTAGGACATTGACGGTATAATTGGTGAGATACAGTATATGCAAATGACATGAAGTCGGGCAGTGTTCCATAATATGTTGCAGTGATAGATGAGGGCTCCATCTTAATGCATTTATAAGTCCAATGTCTAGTCTAGTCAAGTCATTGAGCCAACTTGATTAATTTTGCCCAGAATCATAGATTTGCCTCAGAAAGCTTTACAGAGTGAACATTGGACACTCTCTACCCTTTGACCCTCAATTTTAATAAGGAAAAAAATCCACACAAAAAAAAGATCCCTCACACATTCAATAGATAATCATATAAAGAGAGTATACAGGGATACTAAATGGTAAAATAGGCCCCGCCATTCTTCCGAGTTTGCATTATGTACTGTGTTGAGTGCAGTGCACAGAGACCCAGAAAACAACCAGTACTCGGTCTGAAATACTGTCCTTCTCCAGGTTTGCTGTGTTGTTAGCGATGGTAGAATTCTATAGTTAGTTTAGTTTCAGGGTCCTACGACCAAGAAAGTCCTATCATGTCATGTGGTCCTAATTAGCTATTATTTAAGCAAATTGCTACAATTTGAAAGTGGGGCTTTTGGGGCCCCTGAGTTTATTGGGCCCTGGGCCAGTTGCCCAATTTGCCAAGTAGATAATCCATCCTTGAATGGTAGAATCACAATATGGAGAAACAGAATAATATTATTTTGTAAAATCAGTACATAAATAACATAAAAACATGGGGTTAGAACATATAATATTAAGTGTAATAAGTAACTCATAGGGTAATACAGAACTGAAACACATGTTTGGATCTAATTTCCATTACCATCTAAATGTCTGCTGACTGCAGTGATATTGTTTTAGACCTCCGAATGACAACAAAGTGAACAATGCCACATTAGGTGCGGCAATGATTAGCTCTTGTAAACAACTGAGTCACTCAGAGGAGTACAAAACCTCTTTTTATTTGGTTTGTAACTGCCATGCTGCTGCTCTGTTTCAGCTTGTCAACAGCAGTGCCAGGTCCCCGCCTGGGAATTGCCCAACTCAGCCCTGTTACCTTTGCTAAATTTGGTGCAAGATGTAACAAGAGAAAAATGCATCCATCAATCACGTTGCAGATGCAGACAGAGAAGGGTGGGTAGGTGGGGGTTTCAGAGGCACAGAAACAAACCAGCGGAAGCTCTGCCAACAACCATTTCCTGGGTGAGATGATGGGAAAACTTTGCCGTACTCTCTGGGGACATCATTTGTAAACTCACCGGCGTCCTCCAGAGCCCAAAGTTTTAGAGCGGAACCCAGGCACTTGGTCGGGTTGTTTGGAGCATTTCTAAAGTGAAATCCTCCTTTGCCTCTGTTGCCTGCTCCATCAGATAAAGTCTGCCTGCGGAGGCTTAAGTGTGTCAATGAACGGGGGGGAGGATCAATGATAAGTGCAGCTTACCTCCTCAACTGCTCCGCACCAGCCAAATAGAGATTAAACCATTTCAACCTAATAGCACATGTCAGTCAAAAGTCACACATGAATACTTCTTCCCGGCCCCCGCCCCCACTTTGCCACCTCCCATTTTCTAATTACACCAGCCGAAAAAGATTCTACTATTTACAAAGAAATGCAGAACTAACTGAACAACTTTTCACCATGGAGACCCTTTTTTTTTTACCACATCAGAGCCCAAACGGAGATCTGTAATTGAGTCAGCCATTTCTCTGAATCCTCAACTATGACTTACTTTGATGCATTCAAAAACTCTCTCAATACAAACATGCATGCATACACACTCGGATCAAAAGCCGTGCGAGGTCTATTATTGTGTAAAATACAGCTCTCCTTCTAAACAAGCTCAAGCTTTTGCAACTGGTACTCATTTCTTGCTCTAATCACTGTTGTGGATATTGCTAAATTGCCAACTGTTCAAGGGAATTGGTGGACTGAACCTCACAACCGGGACTTTGATTTGTTGTTCAACCATCTCAGATGTGAATACACCCTGTGGTCTGTAAATGAGAGTGTCTATCGTTCCACCAGCATCCCTTATTTAGACATCATAGCACTCATTAGGTGGATCAAGCTGATATCAAAGTCAGAACACAGATGTCGATGTTTCGGAGAATGCTAGGACCGTCGCGGTGTCTCTTTAATGATACGTCTGCCATCTACTCAGCTCGATTGTTATCTCACTGTCATTTCTCCAGCAATTTGTCGGGTGACCTCTGCCATGTGATTTCTTCGGCTTTAATACTTTCATCACTGTCCTTCTTTATTTGATGTTTGAACAAAACAAATCCAATAGGTTACTCGCTCTGTGAAAAGATGTATTATAAATGTGTAGAGAGGAGAAAGATGTTCACCCATGAAAGTTGTGGGCATGTGAGGCATTCTCAAAAGCAAATTTTCCTTAAAGCCAGCAAAAACCTTGAGGCAATGTTTTTTTTTTTACTTATTAGTCTCACTTGTTGCATTTTCACAGAACACCTGAATAATAATAATGTAATTTGTGACAACAAATGTAAGCAGCCAAATATCCCCACATATTATTGGCAAGCATCGCCTGCCTTAGTTTCTGTGGCTAAGCCTGCCAAGCTCATTTCTAGCCAGCAATTGTCAATGTTACAGGCTACCAGTTTTTAGCAGCTGTAGTTAGCTCGCCAAAAGAGTTAATGTTAGCTAGTCAGTTGAAAACACCATCTTTGAATTTTTGATGTTTCCAGCTGACTCGTTTTAAAATGAGAGCATTGTAAAAGGGTCTTTAAACACGCACTAACCTACTTACATGATGTTGTTTGATAAAAGAGGTTAAAGCTAACATGTCCCAGACAAAATGTCAACATACTCACCAGTTTATTCATAAAGAGGACATTTAAATGAAGAAAAAGCATCGTTCTTGTGTTGAAGTGTACAGCTTCTTAGTCCAAGTATTATGAGTAAAAATTATGAAAAACATGAGATGACACTGCAATATTGCTCTATTATAACTCGCTGTGTTTTGCAAACGGTAACTTGGTTAAACGTTAAGTACATTTACTTACATTCCTTACACTTTGGCCTTTTTCAAGGGCTTAAAAAATACACAACCCTCCCCCCTATTAAGTTGCTATGTCATGATTGGTTCATCACTGATTGGGGCAAGGGTTTATCGAAGGGGCAATTAAATGACTGGAAATAAGCATTTAGTGCTTAACATATTCATAATTATTGCATATTACTCATCAACTATTAATCCAGATTTAAAAAAACAGTAACTTAGATTTTGTTGTTGTCTAGTTTTAGTTTATTTATTAAAATCAGTTAATTTGGAATTGATGGCAGGTGCCCATCCTGTGTTTTTTTTTTTTATTCAGTGGTGGATCTACAGTCCCTTTTTGTTTCCATGTAGATCGCAGATTGTCCCTTTAAAACTTGCGAGAGATACCAGATAAATGATCTGTAAAAATGCACATTTTCTGCAGTGCAGCAGTTTAGATGAGACTCTTAAACAAAGAGACAATGTGTCCCCCACAGAGACAGCTCCTCTGATAGATGGTGACATGATGGCTCTCTCTTATTGTCTTTAGTTTTCTCTTCAAGGAAGATTAAAGAATCTATTATGCCATTTGATATTTCAGTGGGATGGTAGTACTGTTGCGCAGTATTGTGCAAGGTTTATGTGGTGGGTGTTGGGAATTAATTCAAATACAGCTTATCATAGTCCACGAGGGACTGAGCCAGCTGGCAGACTGCATCCAGAGGTTTGTGGGTAATATTCAGCAACTTGCCCAAGCAGACACTCAGCTTGTTTATCTATTTTTTTCATCCATATCTCTGCCTTCATTGCAATGCACCACAAGTATGATCTTGTCACAGCCAGCATGTGGACTTTGTCATGTTTATGGTGACGTTCACGATAGGAATCTATTCTCTTCCAGGTTTACACCAGATATGGGAAATGCTATACCTTTAATGGCAACAAGACAACATCCAGGAAAAGCAAGCAGGGTGGAATGGGAAATGGGCTGGAGATCATGTTGGATATCCAGCAGGATGAGTATCTTCCCATCTGGAGAGAGACAAGTAAGCCTCAAAACTATTTGTCCAATGTAATCCCATCATGTGCTACAGCATGAGATAACTCTGCTGGGCTTTCAAATAACCTGCATCCATTTCTGTGGCTCACACACTGTAAATAATGCATTTTTTGATTGCATTCCTGCAACCTGGAAAATGTGATTTGTAAGAGGAAATATCTGAACACAATACCTCAGATTTGTGTTTGCATTGTAGTTGTCACACAATATTAATTCCTACTGCCATGTTTTTCAAACATGACTGAAATGTGGTTTGCGGTTAGCTGTCATATGAGGCAGACACCTGTAATTCCCTTGTTCTCTCCCTTTGCAATGCTCCGTGCTTGTGCTCTGTTTCATCCTGAAGATGAGACATCCCTGGAGGCCGGAATCCGAGTTCAGATCCACAGTCAGGACGAGCCTCCCTACATCCACCAGCTGGGTTTCGGCGTCTCTCCGGGTTTCCAGACCTTTGTTTCATGTCAGGAGCAGAGGGTAGGTCTTCCTCATCACAGCCCACCGTCCCGCTTCCCCTCCTCCACCAGATTACTCTTCTTCATGCAACTGTTCGCGCCTGGTGGTTCAGACTGAGGTCTAATAAATCTCTGTGTACTTAGCTGACCTACCTGCCCCAGCCCTGGGGGAACTGTCGCTCCACCAGCAAAGAGAAGTTCCCAGGATACGACACATACAGCATCAGTGCATGCCGCTTGCTCTGCGAGACCAACGAGGTCCTGCGAGTGTGCAGCTGCAGGATGGTGCACATGCCCGGTAAGATATCAAGCCCTACCTCACATTTACACAGAGCCCAGCAGGTGGCATGGGGAGTAACATTTAATGACATGAGGAATTGAATGATTGAATAAATTACTAATGCACACGTATTAGCAATCCGTGCTGTCAGATTATTTTTACAGCAGGACCTGAGAATGATGAAACTGATATCTTAACTAAGAATAAAATGTGTGTGTGGTTGTAGAAACACACCAACATAAATCTCGAAAATGTTATGTGGCGACTTCAAGGTCGTGACATGACAAGCATATATAAAGAAACACAACTCACATTGGGAAAATCTAAAGTTCCTCCAAAAGAAAAGAAAATCCTCCAGAAGAGTATTTCCATCTGCTTTAAAAATTGTTTGGTCTAGTGTGATTGAAAAACAACCAGCCCTGTGTTTGCAGATGACACGTTGTGCAAAACAAGTCATTATTTTGTTGCTCACTTGAATAATTCCAGCACAGACATAATTTGGGCTGCCACATGCCTGACCTTGATGCTTAATATCTGGAGTGGAATGCCCTTCTGCAGTGCTGGTAGCTCTCTGGACAGTGACTCTTCAGACTACTAGTCTCAATGAGGTTTTGATCCATTTGTTTGTACAGCTCAGCTGTTGTGCTTCTGTGGTGCTTATTCATTATTTTTGATTGATTATTTTGATCAGTCTCGGTTGTTCTCGTGCTTAGTGTCCACTGGTAGATGGTTTGCAAACAGCTCATGCCTTGAAAGGATTCATTTAACATTGACTTACACAGTGGGAGATTGCCTCGAATGAACAATCAATTTAAAATGTCAACTGATTACAAAGATGTAGCACAGAGAACATTCTGATTCATACGGAATGTTTTTTTCAGAGATTTTCAAAGATAAAAAAAAAAAAGATTTTCAATGGGGCCATGTGTACTGGAAGCAATTATTGTAGTGTTTGATCTGTAAAAAAACGGAAAAAAGGGATGTTACAATGTCAGATTTTCACTACACTAGTATTATGGCCATAAGAGTTTGCTCTATCATCGCAATAGCTATAGAAAATTGGAAAAATAATCAATGAAATCAGTTAAATGAATCATTAACTTTGTTTGTTGTGCGTTTTTTCCCTTTTTTGGCAAATTAATTACACTCAAAATAGAGTCCGTAACCATAACTGTACAAAGTGTGATTTAAGAAGCGCTAGAGTTTTTTTTACACAATATGCAATCATATGTGTACCATTTCCATGATATCAATGATTTAAGATTTTTTTTTAGATTACGGGGCACCTCTAAATCAAGCAGTGTAAAAATATATATAAATCAGAGAGAAATCTACTGTTGAATTACGGTGAATGAGCTGAGATGACATGAGATGGACATGAGATCATACAAGCACATTGAAGACATGACACACAAAGTCCTGTATAGTCACTGTATAGTTCCACCATTCACAGTGCCTCTGGTCAGCTCGTGGATTTGTTGCAGAGGTCAGTCCAACAAGCCCATAATAAGATGTTTGGACTTGTTTGCACTTACTCAGCGCATGCGTCACCCTGGGCCAGGCTGTATGAAGTCAAAGAGCTGACTCACTGAATGCAAACTGTTATTGGCTGATGGGTCTGACAAGTGGGCATGTTGGTGATGAGGTCATGAGGTGGTCGCGTTTAAAGTTACGGCAGAAAACTCACAATGTGTGCAGGAATCAATTTGGCACGACTGAAAATGTGTCTATTGATATGAATAAACAACACAGTATGAGACATTTGAGGTAGAAACGAGATTTAATACTAATTTAACCCCATACTGCTGTAACTAAACTGTTGCATAATGGAGTTTTGTCAAATGGACGCTCGCCAGTCTCTAAAATATATTCGCTGTGATTCTTAAGTTACACATTTCTATATCAGGCACACGTTTCGAACTTCCATTCGCAGGCTATGACGGTCGCATCAAAGTGGTGGTCCGATCTGCAGAGAGAAATCCCAGCTAATCATTTGATCTGGACAGGCTGTGAAGCGGACACGTTTCTAATCTGTTTGTGTGCTCTGCAGCGTGTCAGTACCTCGCTACGAGATCGGGATTGTGTTGCAGTAAGCTATGAGCTCATGTTTTGGGCAAAACTAGTTAAGATGGCTGTTGACTTCCCTATAAAACTGGTTACTCCATGGAAACATCTTACTGCTTTCACTTTACTCGTCCCTGTTTGTTTAGTCTCACACACCTGCTAACACATCTTGTGCTCAGGGTATCGGATTCAAACCTATGACAAGCCCTCCAACTCACCAATCAATCACAGGTAAGAAGAGGTCTATTGAGTGGGGAAGTTTTGAATTGATAGATAGTGAGGGCTGTTCACAGAGCAGATGTGTTTAGAGAGCAGCAGAACCACTTTGCTCTCTATGATGATCTATTACACCAGATATTATATTTATTATCTCAGATGTAATAAATGTGGAAGCTTTTCCGGGCCATTTGCCCGGTCCGGATTTAGAAGAGAGCTTCTGTCAGGTAGCGGGACGCTTGCATTAGTTCACTGCACTTATCAATTGTGGATCAAATTTATTGTTGCATATTAAGTTTGCTGAAACTCCTTCAACAGGTTCTAGAGAGCGATTGATTCAAAAGCTTGCCAAGGGAGTATGAGGCCAGCTTGTGAATTGAAAATCCATTTATGGCCCCGATGTGACAACACAGTAGTGTATGTATCGCAGGAGCTCTGTGCCTTACACAATTTACAGTATACATTTTTTCCGCTGGAGCCACAGCAGCAGTTTTTCCGCTAAAGTTTTGTGTGCACAAATGTTTCTAATCCATTTATTTATTTTTCTGATTTACGTAATTCAGCAACAGTTTACTGTCTTAATTTAAAATGCCAGCAAATTGTGTTTGGCATGTGTTTACATAATCCCACGTTTGTTTACAAGCTGTTGGTTCTAGTTTTTACATTTTTTTTGCACTAGTTTAATTGCCTTTTTATGGTTTCTGTGTTCATGTTTCCAGTCCTTTTAATTATATTGCATTATATTGAATTTATATTATATTGTTTAGGTTGTTTTCATGTTGCGTCTGCTGTTGCCTCCAACAGAACACAGATTCCTAAAATTTGGCCGAACAAGTGATTAGTTTTTTTAGATGGTTATTTATAAAGCATTTTATATTTTGCCCAGGGCTCCTGAACTGGGAGGTGTAGAAGCAAAATTGTGTTTTCCTGGATTCTTTGGTTCAAGATTAATATTTCAGTATTTCATCCTATTTCTATATTTGGATGACCACCAAAAAAGGCTTTTAAGTTGTTCTTGTTCTTAATGTGTGGACAGCATGCAGAGACACTGCACAGCTTTTCCTTCCACACACAAGAATTCACCCCAAAAAAATGAGAATACACAAGATGATTAAAAGTTTTTTCTCCAATCAATCAGGTTTAATGATGGTTCCTTCTGTGTAAAATCATCACAAAGTTTTTTTCCCACAACAGAATAAGTCTAACTCTGTTCAGAACCAGCTGAAAGTGTGTGACTCCTCAGCTCATCAGACATTATTTCACTGTGCATTAATTAGCATTTCTTAGCGATTGGGAAGGAGACTTCCACAAAACATTAACCCCATGAACATTTTACAGACAGGCGAACACACCTCTGCCAATTAATTGTGCTGCTAATGAATACCTGTCATTAATGTCCTGGGCAATATGTTTGTCTGCGAGGAAATGACTCATTGATTGTTTTTTAAAGACTTTCTAAATATGCGTTATGTGTGAAGCCAGCATGCTCCATTTCTCAGTGCAATCGAGGACAGGCGTCCAAGACAGCCAGTGCTCCGTGGATGGAAGTCACCCTCTGTGTGCCTGCCCTCATTTGAAGATGACTAATAAGCTGTGGAGTGGTGTTCACAGCCACGGCTGCTCATTGAAGCAGACACGGGTCACTGATCATTTTGTTTCAGATTGATCAGACTCATTTTTTCTGTTCTCCTCTCCAGGAACTGCAGCTATCTGCCCTCCCAGTAAAATCAACTGTGTTGATAAAGCACTCGGTAAGAAACAATCTTCCTTCATTTCTTTTCTCATTACAATAGATTCCCCCAAAGGGAAACGGAAACACACTCAGTAAGCATGATAAGGATTTTTTTTTTTGCTGTAACACAAATACCTGGAGGTAGACTTGATATTTTGAAATTACTTTTCCTCATTGCGATTTAGTCACTTTAGAGCTTGATGGCTGTGCTGCATCCATTGTTGTAATGTTAATATTAAACCGACTCTCAGTTCCTGCCTATCTGCATCCCTCACACAAAGCTACGACTTCGATCTTGAATTAACAAAAGTGTCTTGGTTTCAAAGGCATCACAGATGATGTAAAAAAGATATTTTCCATGGTCATGGCAGATATATAAGTACAATTATCATATCTCAGCCAAATAAGCCAAAAAATGTAATTATGTCTCTTTTTGCTGTATTCAAACCCTATTTAAAATGTGGTTGAATGAAATCTTAGATCTATTTCACAAGAGTGGGCCATATTCATGTGGGTCATATTCCTGAATCAAAGAATACATTCACCCTCCATGAGAGGTAATAAATTAGAATATCATTTATATATTTATATTGTAAAGGTTTTGTTCCCATATCAGACAAAGAATGTATGCCGCCGTGCTCCTGCATACACATAAACTTATTGTTAGAGTTATAAAATACATCATCAATTTTTAATCACTATTTTCAGTGCTCCCTCACTCCATTTTTGTTTAGACTGAATGCATTTAGAATTTGAAAAGAGAGATTTTGAAAAGCTATTTACCCTCCTGTGTACATAGCATTGTTTCAGAGTTAGGGTTGTGAAAATGTATTTGTTAATGTCTGAGCAATTCATGCCTGCAAGTTAATTGGGTGTTAAGTCTAGGTATGTTTTGCAGAGCCCTTAGTGGCACTTACTATAATTTGATATATTCTTCGAACAAATGCCGTGACTAAATTACTGTAAACAGTGTTGCCACAGTTGTTTATTAAATAATACCATTAGACAAACACATCATTTTGTTGATATATCCAGACCAATATTGGTTTGTTAATATCATGTGGTCTGTTGCTTACATGGCGGTGAAACCACTGCTGTAGAAGTCTTTAAATCCTGACTCGACCTGACTTTTCGTTGTACATTTTATCCGCTTAATGATTTTGCAAACTGTTAATTCTTCATTCAAAGGCTGTAATGAATTTGTTCATCTCCAAAATTACCCATGCAAATGGGAGAAACATTAACTAGTAGTCATTTTCTGGCCACTAAAGTAATATGATTTAATGATGCTGAGCGTTGACTGCTATTTTAGCCTTCAAAAACTCTTATTACTGTACTGAAAAAGCCACATAGAGAAAAGACCTAATCATCTTAATCAGGTGGTAAATACTTGTATTATACTAGATCAGAATAAGTAGTACTTACCATGGCCACTTACTGAAGGAAACAGGGTATATGTGTTTAAATTGTCATTGCCGGGTAATGTGACATGTCCTATAAATTATAGCTATGGTTACCTGCAGTCTAACATACAATCTGCATAGATTGTGATTAAAGTGTTGACTCTAACTGTAATTGAAGTTTGCTAGTATGTTGTACAGTATTAATGGATGCCTGCTTACCAGTCATTTCTATGGTTATTGAATTAAATACATTAACATGTACCAATTAATATTTTCATTCTAACAATGGATTAAATGAGCGGGTGAAAAGATTTGCTAATACAGTGACAAACCCACAGATAATTATCACAGCAGTTGACCTCAGTATTATGGAGCATTTTAGCAACTTTTAGCTAATTGTTTTGGTCTTACTGGTTTGGTTTATTCTCACCACAATTAAATCAGCCTTGTTTACAGCTGCGTATTGGAGCATTTAGCATCCAAAGCGACACATATTTTTCGTAAGTATTGGTGGAGACCAAAACAGAGCTAAAACACCAGGTAGTGAGAAACACAGCTCCAAATTAATATTAATGCAACTATATATGGTGATAATATGTAAGAGTTGTGTTTACTGCATGTTCTGCTGCATCTAACTAGTAAAAAAAACAACTAAAACACTACTATTCTCATAGGACACACTCCATTCCTTCACACTTTTTCCTTTGTTGCAGATTGAGTTTGCTTCTTCCTTCTGTGTAGTACCTTGTATGATTCTCTGGTAGAGTGACTGCCATCAAATCATCACTGAAACTGAACCAGTCTATACCTGTTAAACCACTGTTTCAATTGTGTTGCAGCACAGCTACAGAAGAACAGTGGGGATACCTGTCCATGCGAGACACCCTGTAATCTCACCCGCTACGGCAAAGAGCTCTCCATGGTCAAAATCCCCAGCAAAGGCTCTGCTCGCTATCTCTCCAGGAAATACGACAAGTCAGAGGACTACATCAGGTACGACAGGAATGTTCACCATGACTAAACTCACGTATGGGCAGTGATGCGGCACTCAATAAAAAGGGCCATAAACTATGACCTCCAGTCGGTGATAACAAACACACAACCGTAAATATAAACAAAAAATCAATTCAATTTTTATTTCGTCTTTAGGTGAATAGTTGATCTTCTTGGAATTAGAAAATCTGGTGATAGCAAGTTGATTGTCAGGCACTTTGGGGTTATTTTAAGTATTCAATTGGAAAGTTAATATATTTATTATTGGGAATTATAAGATTCTGAGAAATTGTACTCTCTGGTTAGATAGATAGATAGATAGATAGATAGATAGATAGATAGATAGATAGATAGATAGATAGATAGATAGATAGATAGATAGATAGTTACTTTATTAATCACACATGGAGACATTTTTTCGCTACAGCAGCATTTTTACATACAGGTAAGAACAATATATACAAAAATAGAATAGAAGAAGAAGAAGAAAATAAGAAAAATGCACAATATATACAACAAATAGAATAGAATAATAATATTAAATCAAATTAACTAACAAAACGAAACAGTACTGCAAGATGTAGCCAACAAACAAAGGTGCTCAAGTGGAGCTAAGTGGTTGATTTGGCCAGAGGTGATTTAGTGTAAAGTGTTCATCATGGTCTGTCAGTCTGTCTGAAGGTCTGTCAAACACTAGTCATTCAGACCACACTAAAGTAGTTGCTCTTCAATTACAGGTCAGATTGCCATGAAATTGAATAGCTACTACTTTAGTGTGGTCTGAATGACCCCATGACGTGTCTATCACTACCTTAAGGTCAAAATTTGTGTTACGTGGTCCTCAAAGAATAATGATGTGTCATGACTTCCTGTCTTTTCCTACAGCACCAATTTTGGGGTGAAAAACCTCTACTCTATAAAATATCAAATCAGAAGAGCATTGTGAAATTAGATGAACAATAAATTATCTTTAGAGGATACAACTTTTGTAAATATTGGAAACTTTTTGTCACCAAAAATTGCAGACAAGATATCTATATAGATATAGCTAATATGGATTGCCAGGACATTTGGGGATAAGCCAATCTGACTTTAATGTTTTCTGTAGAAGCAGAGTGGGTGTTTCTGGGAAATCTTCACCAACTTTCAAGGTGCATGGAGAAGGGAATAAATTGGAAGAGGTCAAAACTTTATTGTAAGACCAACGTGCTTTGGCTTTCATCAGGGTCATTGTGAAACACATTACAAACAATATTTAAATAGGGTAGGTATGAAGCAGAAAATAAATCGAAAGACAAAAATAAATTATGATATATATATATATATATATATATTGAAAGAGTAAAAGAGGATGATCCAGTGAAATCCATCCAGCACAATAATACTGTGAGGCGTATTGAACATTGTAATCGTAATTTTTAATCCTGTTCAACATGTTTTATGGAAACATTTAATAATATTCAGATTATAATCAATCTAATGCATTTACAATGTGTTTACACTGTCATTCCTCTCAGCGCCTAATAGGCAGGGATGTGGTAAAAGGTAAACAAGCCTAAACCAAAGAGCTCACGATGCCTTACAACACTTATTACCAGACTTTGTAAATCCAGAGAGATCAGAGACGTGGCAGTGACTGAGCATGCTGTCGGTGCTCGTTCTCCTCATCTCAGTTAAACCCTGCAACACCTCATTATCTCACAACCACTGGTTGGATCTGTGTGAGGCGCTGTAGACCTGACAATCCCATCATGACAACTTACAGTGAACATGAAGATAACTGGGAATGGTATTTTTCAAATGACGTTAGATTTGTTGTGAATTATAAATACTGTGTATTTCACTGTGTTTGACATCCACACTCCGCTTGTTTTTCCAGAGACAACTTCCTGGTCTTAGATATCTTCTTCGAAGCTCTCAACTATGAAACAATTGAGCAAAAGAAAGCCTACGATGTTGCAGGTTTATTAGGTAAGATTTCCTTCACTTTTTTTCTTTCTTTTCTGAATATTTAGATAGACTTGCAGTTGCAGAGTGAAAGATGTTACCTTTCATCCACATCAGTACCAAACAGAAACTACTTTTGGCATTATGTCCAATGTGCTTCTCTTTAAGTGCTCCTTCTTTTCAGGTGACATTGGTGGACAGATGGGCTTATTCATTGGAGCCAGCATCCTGACAGTCCTAGAAATACTGGATTATATATATGAGGTATGGCGCCTGTGCAAGCCCACACACATCAGTCAATCACAATGTGAGACCAGAACTAGCTGTGATGTAATTAGCAAAGATGTATGGCTATTGTCTCCAGCAAGAAATATGTTACAGACTATTGTAACACATTGGAGCATTCATTGTATATTTAATCTTTTTTCTCAACATTTACTTATTACTTTTATTGTATTTGTGATATGTGTGTTAGTTATCAGAAAATCTCGAGACTGGAAGTGTAAATGTTATCACTAGTTATTCATATGAGGAGTTATATTGTATTTCCAGGCTGGAGAAACTGCAGCAATATCCGCTGAGGTCTGTGCTGAAGACATGCCACTAACAACAGCTGTCTCCGCTGATATATCCCCTTTAAGCTAACTAGCCGGCGACCTGCTGACTTCCAAACATATATGAATAAAGCAAAATCAGAGGGAGGGAGTGTAAAGCAGACATCACAGTGAACAAACTCCTAACTCTGCTCTGTCTCTTGTCTCCTTCGCTCATCTCTGCTCTTCCACCCTCCCTGCTGCTGTACTATGGGTGAAACCAGATGATCAAGCACCGGCTACAACGCCTGCTGAGGCCAAAGAAAGAGGAGAAGAAGAACAAGAACAAGCAGCCGGCCAGCACTGTTGCAACAGTGGGTCTAGAGGAAATAAAAGCAAAGGTACAGCACATACTGTACTCTAACAAATAGCTGTGTTTGTGCCGAGACCACAATCACCTTGCAGCACTGTAACAGCAGTAGGAAACAACAAGGGAATAATTCAGGGAGAAACAAATTCATATTTTTTTCCACTTCTAAAATAATTATATTGATAGTAATGTATTGTTCCTAATTAGTCTTAACCACAGTGCGAAGCACATCCTTCCCTGGAGCTTGGATTTGTTATTGCACAACTTCATTCTGCCTATATCTGAACAATAGACTTCTTGTCTCACATGTAACCACAACCGTGTCTTCATTCCAAACAAAACACTAAATCTGTAACGGGGTTTTCACTTTTAAACGAGGCTGCCAGAGAAACCGAAAAGACAATTGATTTTGTTAACTTTCAATATTTGCAGATTTGATTAGTTTTGTCTGGTGTGGATGGCTAACATCACATTTTACTTTCCAGTGGAGATGTAGACGCCAAATTAGTTTTAGAATATGGACAGAAGAACCCAGTGTCTAAATCTTTAGCCGTAGACGCTGCACAGAAATACTGGATACACTAGCTGGGCTAACTATTTCCTAACTCCAGCTGTGTACTTAGCACACAGATATTACTTTTCATTCTGT
Organism: Ophiodon elongatus; assembly: GCA_016806645.1. Taxonomy (NCBI): domain Eukaryota; kingdom Metazoa; phylum Chordata; class Actinopteri; order Perciformes; family Hexagrammidae; genus Ophiodon; species Ophiodon elongatus. Next base: position 2,228,466 of record JACSYO010002153.1, read on the forward strand.
ACACATGACATATATTGCTCTTCTGTCCATCCTGAGAGGGGGATCCCTCCTCTCATCCTCTCCTTGAGGTTTCTTCCTTTTTATTTCTCCCCATTAAAGTTTTTTTTTGGGGAGTTTTTCCTGTATCGATTTGAGGTCCCAGGATGGAGGATGTGTACAGATTGTAAAGCCCTCTGAGGCAACTTTGTTATTTGTGACTGTAGGCTATACAAAATAAATTGAATTGAATTGAATTGAATTGAATTGAATTGAATATCAATTCATTCATCTCACTCTCGTATAGAAAGTTAATAACCCTTTCCCAAAATGTTGAACTATTGAATCTGCAGCATGATCAAGGTACTTCAGCAGTGCCTGGGTTTGGAATGACCTTTTGTCAAGAGATTATTCTGGACTGATGGAAATTCAATGTACATTATCATTTAGGTTTGTCTCGATGGCCAAAGAGCAAAACCTCCTATCTGAAAAATTCACTTTTTTGAGAAAACAAAATAAAACTTGTTGTTTTCTTGCAGAATGCTATTTGTTAAGGATACCTAATACATAATACAACAGAAGAAGAAAAAAGAAAAATGTACAAAGTGCAGATGTGGTTATTATTGTAATATGTTGAAGTTGACGTGTTTGCTATGCCTTCAGCAGGAGCCGAATGACATGACACGGAGTCACCCAGAGGGGGCGTACGCCAACACGATCCTCCCCAACCACCACCACCCTATCCCACACCCCCACCACCACCACGCCGGGCACCACGGGGTATTTGAGGACTTCGCTTGCTAGAGCCAACCATCCTTTCCAGCCCTGGTGACACCAAAAGATAAAAAAAAAAAAAAACGTCTGTGTTCAGATCAATAACGGACCCTTGGCATTTCCGTCGCTCCTTTGCTGTCACCAGTGAAAAGCTACAGCCAAAGTCAAACACCAAACTTGTGCTGCTAACAAAGCACTCGTACGTATAGGCACAAATTGGACACCGCTTTTTTTTTTTTTCTCTGGACGGGACACCTCTCAACTTTGTGCATCAGGACCAATTTTTGGTACACGATCACTACCAGGGGACAAGAGGACTGTATTTCACCTTGATCAAGTTTATACTCCAATGATTTATTTATTCAGCTAGCGCCTCTGATTTCTTTCTGTCTGTATCTCTCCATTTATCCCTCTCACTTTTCCTCCTACTTCACGGAAAAACACACTGTACCATATGAAGCCATTACACATTCTAAATTATTTAATTATTTAAAGAGATACTATTATCTATATGTTCTATATTGTATACAAGGTGAGAATACTTACAGAAAGCAAATCTTACTCGTGTTACATCCATCTAAAATACGAGGGGAATTATTTAGGCTGACCTGTAGACCTTGGCTTTAGATCTAGCAGCATCTTTCCACATGATACACTTTGTCTGGTTTGTGGTTAAGGTGTTAGAGAGTAGCATTGTACCTGTACATAAAGTCCAACTTTAAAATGAGAAAGTTCTAAAGTTCTGTTTCAATGGTTGTCGTTTATATTCTGTTAATATATAACTTATATAATATTAATTTGAGTTATTTATACATTTTAGAGAAGACTTTTATATGACAATAGCAGTCACGATTGTAGCAAATACTTACACTTACAATCTGCAGATATGTTAGACTGCCAAACATCAATACATTTGTCCAGGAAACAAAAACGGACTGTATGGATCGTGACTATTATCTACATCGTTTCCTTTTACGTGTCCTGCTTTTTCCAAGACGACACACAAATCCTGGATGAGGAGTGGATGATGTCTTCAGTTATGAAATGGTTTTACTTAGATTCTTCTTCTCATTCAATTCATTTCTGCCCACCATCCACTCTTCACTTTGGTTAGCACCATAACTTCAAGCTGACATAAGCAATAAGAAACAGAATTTTATTTTTTGCCGAGTCATCTCCTTCAGCTTGTGGGCCCTCTGTAAAAGTGTAGCAGCTATTTACAGTGTATCAATGCGTGCGTGTGTGTGTGTGTGTGTGTGTGTGTGTGTGTGTGTGTGTGTGTGTGTGTGTGTGTGTGTGTGTGCGTGTGTTTGTTTGTTTGCATGTGCACTTTAACATTTTGCACACATGACTGAGCACATTAGGCTGATGCGACTTGGCGGAAAAAAAAAGGAATGTTTGAAAATCGACATAGTTAGCAAAAAAGCGTAGAGTTTTATTGCAGTAGTAAGGTTTTTATCTAATAAATGTAGACTTAGGACAGCGCAGAGTTAGATAAAAAAAATTGCTCTGGAGGCTGAAATATTCTTACTGGGTAACTTAATCCTCAATGGACGGGACAAAGACACAACGTTTTTTTAAGAGCACAAGTTAGCAAAGTGTGAATGAAAAATAAAAATGGAGACTTTTACATTGATTCACTCATAATCATGTCGTTATCACGGAAAGTCGGCTTGCTCATTTGCCCTTATGCACTGCAGGAACTTTAACAGCATGTTACCCCGACTTCCCACAATCTGATCTTTTAATAATTTGTGAGGCTTTGGTGCCAGCTTCTGCTTGTGTATCTCTTTATAAATGTAGACGTTTTGGATTTACACTGTTAAAAAGGCAACAACGGTCCCATGGTCATGTAAGTGGGACAAACAACAGCAGAGAAAGTAGTTCAGGTATTAATTTCCTTGAACATTTATAGGGCATTGTTGCTGTCGGTGGTCAAAAACGGGGTCCAGCTCTTTGAAACCGCTTCATCATTTTATTTTGTGTCGTCGCCAGATGCTGAAACATATTCTTGTCCTTTTTTTTTTGTTCTTAATGGTTCCCTCACCCAGATTTCTTTGTTTGCAACCATTTTTCCAGTGTTGTTGTTTTTTTTTTACATTGGTTGTCCTGCTCAGTATAGATACAGTAGTAGATTGGCGGTTGCTGTTGTTATAGTCATTTTTTGTTATGGTGTGATGACACATCTGCTTGATCAATCACCATTAAGCACTGAAAGTACCTGGAATTAGCATCTAGTTTCATCTCTTGCTCCAGGCACTCAAGAAGAACCATGACGATGTTTAAACGTTAGGTTTTGTTAAGTTTCCTGTAGTGGAAAACGGCTTTAAGTGATCTAAATGACTACAGGCTAGTACTGAGTTTCTGGGACTTCATGGAGAAACTAGGTAATCTAGACAATTTGGCATAACTTGACACCTTTCTTTGTGTCAGTAGAAAGAGTTAACTGGACCGCACAATTTATTTCCTTTTTCTCGCACTCTTTTTCATTTATCAATGGGCTTTAATCTAATATTGCTTACAGTACAGGCACGCTTTATGGTACTTCATTGAAGCAGCTTTTAGGAATGTGCATTCAGACATGATGCAATGCCAGAGATGTGGTATTTTTTTAATAAACTCTCAACCACAAATTCTTGACATTTTGCTGCATTAGTGCAGCATAATTTCTTATGTTGCCCCATCCTCCACTAATGTATTTAGAAATATGGTACAAGAAAGTGATTCATATTCAGTTGAGCTACAGGACTACTTATTTGCTATCATGCAGCAGTTTGGGCTTCAAAACATCACATCCTTTTTCGTTGCTAATTGTCAACAAATCTCTTTGGAATTGATTTTACAGTCCAACCCTGAACTGCACAAAATCAAGCCAGCTTAATGCCCCCTAAATTTTGACAAGCCTTTGACAATCCACCCTGCATGTAATTCATAACATTTGGGAATGTGTGAAATTCTTCACATTAGAGGATATCATGTTTACAAATGACAAAATAACTTTTCTGTTAAGTTGATCGGTGGATTCTGCTGCCGCAATATCGCCATTCATCACTAACTCACAATGAGATTCCACAGTCCTCCATCTGTCAAATCCTCTCCTCCTGTCAAGTAATCATGGGCTATACATGGCTGTTTAATATTCATAATCATGTGTCACTTTGACATTTTCAAAAGGTTCCCAATCACATTCTCTGATGGCATCCTGTACAGGCTATGCATAACAATCTTCTCCTCTGTCATCAATAATTGTAGCTATCCTCAGACAAGTCACACAGGGGCCGGTGTGTTGAGATGAATACCGGGCTGCTGATCACTGTAGAGTTGTGTTTGAATGGTCGAGCCTGGAGTCCATGTAGGAAGGTTTTCTATCCTCGAAGATGCTGCGCACTTTAAAACACAACCCGATTCAGTTTTTTATTACAAAAGCCATCGAAAACACAGACAAGTCGACTACAAATGGTTTGATTTTACATCAGCATGCGGTCCGTGTGAGGCGCCACGGGACCGAGCGGTGGGCTGCAAGTCTGTACTGTAGCAGATGGGACCACTTCCCTGCTTGATAACATGTAGCTCACATTCTTGGGATTCTTCAAGCCTCTATTCTGAGCTCCCTTCGTGCACATCTCTATGGGTCCGTCTTTTTATAGCTCCGTGACATTCAGTCACATGCAGCGCTATATGTGCTTATTACATTATGTGTAAAAAAAAAAAAAAAAAAAAAAAAAAATCTATTTAATCCGACCAGCCACTGATGTTCATTTTTGAAGATCTGTCCTTCTTTTTCAGCCGTTTGTTTTATGGCTGAGGTCTTAGAGAGGTCATCGGAGTAGAGAAAAAAATATATATGAGTGCAGGGTGACACAAGCAGCTGTCAGGAATTCCTTCTGAGGAAAATCTTTCCTCAGAAGGAAGGCCATCACACATCTGACAGACATCACTGCAGGCACAAGGAACGCTTACATTTTTGTACAGGTGTGTGTGAGATCTTGTGATTATTTTTCTTCTGTTAGAACACATTTTTATAAATGTTAAATATGGTAAATACGAAAAACTATTAAAGTTTAGATTGGTAAAAACCAGTGCCTCCTAAATCCAGAGCCCAATTCAATTCCACACTGTGTATTTATTATTCACTCACACTCAACATGCATTTCAAATATATACAAGGTTACGAAAAAGATTGAAGGCATTTCAGTGGTAGGTTTTGGGACAACTTTGAAAAAAAAAAAGGGTAATTTTCTAGTTAGCATAAGTGAAGTGATTTCTTGACCATTCTTCTTAACGTCTAGCAATTTGTGTAATTCTGCTTCTTAAAATACCCTCCAGGTGAACCCGAATACTCGTGAAAACGGAGAACTTTTTTTTTTCTAGGGGACTTGAAAGAACTGTGTCCCCATGTGGGAGGAGAAAGTCCTGGGATCGAACGTAAAACGAAGTACAAAATAATTACTTACAATTAACTCCCAGCTGCTCTGTAGTTATGTGGTTTTTACAGCATGCCTCAGGGTAGTGCATACGGACCCTTGAAATAACTAAAGCTGTTATTAAGGTTGCAACATTTCCCCTGTTTTTACCCAACCCAGACATCAGAAATACCTCGAGTCTGACGCGAGCAAGGACGTTAACTGCAGTCCTTCTGAGCGCACGCTGTGAAACATGAATGAGAAAACCATTAATGTTTGTGTTAGAAATATCATCTCCAAACGCTCACCTCAGCGACTGGCAGCCAGTCCCGGTCGAGGACCTGTGCCACAGACGCTAAACACGCTCTTTTGCTGACACCTAAAGGACAAACTGCACTTCTGAATACCATTTTCTTATTAAAAAAAAAAATTAAATAATTCAAATAAAAAAAAAAAAAAAGACAACAAAAAGAGGAAAGGTTTATATTCAAATACTCTTTATTTAAAAATCACAATAATTCACAGTTCATTAGAAATTACAGCACACAATTAAATGTGATGATTATTAATTAAAACGTATTGCTTTGGTTATACTAGTACCCATATGCATAAAATTATGTAAACCAATCCAAACATCAATGGAAATGTAAAAAAACGAGCCTATGTATTTGCCTGCTTTTTTTTTTTTTTTATTATTTGCTTGATTGAAAGTGAGTAACAAAACCATTATTTTTTTAAATCGTCTTCATGGTCAAATGACATGATTTTTTTCAAAGCACAAAATACGATACAGTATATGTTTTTTGTCACCAAAAATAAAAGTATCAATTGCGGTGTACATAAAGCTACAAAAGGCTTAAAAATAGAATCTATAAAATATTTATACATGTACAGAGAATGTCATGAAAGCCTCTGTTAGTGCGGAAGTATTCAGAATCTGCATAATTCATAGAGAAATGACAGATAAATAAGTTATGAACAAAATACTTAAGAGACTTCGCCCGGCGACGGTGGCTGTTTTAACAACACGGGGTGATTAATCTGCCACGCTCGCTTAATTTTAAGCTCCTCACGTCTACACAAGGCAGAGACGACGCACATCACCACAATAACTTCATATTGTAATCTAAGCCCTCCATCTTTCACAGTGGTTTTTGGAAGATTCAGTTTCCAATTGCGCACATCATCATTATTAGTGTCGTACTCTTCTGCTCTCGTCAAGAAAGAGATGCGTTAGAAAATGACCTCCATGGTCTTTGTTCACATGGCAGAAAATACAGCAAGTGTTGAGGATCACCACTGTGGATGTAGTGTTTCCAAGAAGGACGTTTGCATCCAATTAAAAAAAGTTAAATAAAATGACATGCCTTCATTTTATGTATTTCAAAGAAAAATTGATGATGAAAAGTGTCTAGTGTCAGTAAAATACATTAAAGGTCTTGTCAAAAGAAATTACAGTGTATTTACTTAACATTGAACAGAAAGCAGTCTAACTTTATGTAACATCATGAACAGTATTTTGGTATACACACTGCTCTACTTACAGCAAATGTCTTTGAAATGAAAAGTCCTGCCCTCCATCGGACATCGAGCCAGTTGTGTCATCTGTAATATTGCACATTATAAAACATACCAATAACTCTCTTGTGTTCAGTACAGCTCCCTCCACAACCACCACTCAGTAACGTAGAAAAGGCCTCCCTTTGGACTGCACTGCGACTGGGTAAAGCAACCATTTCTAAAACTGAGCTCATCATTCAATAACTTACAAAAAAACTTTTAGCAATACAGTCCAAAATACCTTGGAACACTTAAGCACCTTCTTTCAGAGTATAAAAACTGTCCCGCTATACTTGATGTTCAATACATTCTTAATTTCAGTCATTTCTAAACTAATTAAATCCTGTTTTATGAGGACTCACCTGGTCAATCACTTCAGACAGTTACCACGGTGATTTCTCCCCCCCCCCCCACATTATTCATAATTCTCCTTTGCCTCCTGCATGTAGATTTTCTTGCAACATCAAAAGGTTTCATGGAGAAAACATTTTCATCTATGACCTCTGAAGACCAGCGGAGGATACTCTACCAAGGCCCTCCCTGCTGCGAGGCACGTACACAACCTGCGACCGGTTGAGAGCATGACATTTACGAGACACCTTTAAAAAAATAAATAAAAAAATTGAAGGTTGACCGACTACTCATTCAGTTCTCCCAGCTTTGTAACATTACTTTATCCACAGGGAAAGCTAATACCTCCCACCTGCTCAGAACCATTATTCACGTTTTAAGTTCTAACGGAAAACATCAGCTGTGCGTCACCTGAAGGGGTGAACTGCAAAACCGCACAACATAAAAAGATCATTTCAAAACAGTCAGCATATGAAAAGTCAGTGTCAAGGCACATAAAGATGCGCTTTTGTAAATACTCAAATTAGTAAATATCAAAAGCTCAATTTGTCAACGTGAAGGAGCACACGACCTTTGGTGCAATAGACTAATGTATATCCACAAGAGCCATACATTAATTTAACAATATCTTTAATATTAACATTAATTCTAATGACATTCGTTGCCGCTCGTACCTTTGGATTCTATGTAGACGTGTGTCCGCTGGATGCGTAGTTGACACCTTAAAAAACATACAACTGGATAAGCCAGCACCAAGTCAAGGCTCTGCTGCTGGAGTTTCTGCCATCCAGTGGTCAGAAATTACTTAACGGAGCTTTCAGAATCGTCGGAGTAGCGAAAAACATTTGGTTCAAGCAACTCATCTGTACAAACAGGTATTGTAAACATTTGGGGAGAGGTTTCATTGGGAATGTACTGCATTCATTTTTTCCAAACTAGCTAAAAACTCTTAACAAACCAAACGATCCTTGATTCACACCCGAGGAGGTGGAGAGGGGTCACATGTGGTACTTCAGCCCCCAGACATTGGGTTGTCCCAAATTCTAGTACAATAAAAAAAAAAAAAAAGAAAAAAAAAGAAAAACAGCTTTTACCATCCATTTAAAAAAGAGCAGGAGCAGGAGTTCACTGGGGTTTTCAAGTGCTGTTTCCTTGTTCTTGCTCAAACAGCAGCATGGCGAGCTGGGAGCGAGAACCAAGACCTTCCAAGTTGCTCTGGACACATCTGTGGTAGACGTCTTCGCTCAGGCGCGGGTTGCAGGCTTGGTAGCTGTACTGCTGGTGCAACGCCGGCTCCACCGCCCTGAACACGTGCAGCGCCGAATACTTCAAGAACATGTCGAAGATGTCCAGGGTCTCGAGAATCTCCTCGTTCTCTTGGACGTCCGCCACCATGCGCGTGCGTGTCGCCATGTAGTCAGAGTTGTAAAAACAGGCTTCTTCGAATGACCTGCGGTCGAAGTGGCCCGCGTCCTTGATCAGATCCACCGTGGCCGGATGCGGCTGGTTGTGATAGGCCACGTCAGGGTTGAAGTCCTGGAAATGGACGGGGAAGAACGCCTGCCAGTTGTTTATGGAATTCATGCGGCAGCGGTTCAGGAATTCTGAGTTGACGTTCGTGTTGACGTTCGCCAAGAAGAACAGCGAGTCAACCGGGTGCTTCTTCGAGATGATGTCCATGAACTTGATCTGGGATGGCGTTTCCGTCTTGACGCTTATCCACGGGATTTTTACGGTTGGGTATTTGCGTTCATACACGTTTATCTGTGCCTTCACGCCGGCAAATATGTCATTCTGGTTCACTTGCTGCGCCTCCACCGGGTCATAAATGAACAAGAACGTTAAGATGGCATTTTCACTGGTCTCAAACGCATTTGAGGCGAAGACTTCCAGGAAATGGTCAATATAGACCCGGTCCTGCAGAGTAAGAGGAATAATGATGTGAATTCTCGTCGCCTCAGTGACGTAGGGCATGGGGATGATCTCAATCCGACTCAAGGGTCGCACCAGATGAACTCGCTTGGTGATTGAACGGCTGTGACCTTTTTGGTTCACGACTTCCAGCTGGAGATCCAAGGTGTACTCCATGCCCCTGACGGGGTCGAAGCGCCGGTACCCGTTAATCAGCTGCTGCTTCTTCAGGTGAAGGATAGGCTTGTACTTCTTGTTCAGCTCTACCATGGCTACCTCAATGACGTCGGCCACATCCATGCGGTCAATACCCTGCAGGTCACACTTCGGAGAGCCATCAAGGCACGAATAAATCTCCTCTTCGGTAAAGTACTCCCACTTCAGAACTTCAAACCGAGATTTCGGCTCAAAAGGTGGATTGATCCCAACGGGCCATTGGGCGCTTCGGTTGCCATCGAAAGCAACCACGCTTACGTTCTTTATTTCGGCCTGTGGAGACACAAGAGTCGTTCAGATCTAGACAGTTGCTAACCCGCCAGAGGTAAGCAATGAGAAGCCGGGTTTTTATTTTTGACTGAACCATGGGTGATTTGTGACATTTGAAAAGCAGCTTACCTGCAGTTTAGCAATCTCATCATAAGTCTTCTGGAGTTCAATCTCAGTGAAGTATCTGTGCAGCCGGTACATCTGCTCAGGGTCAGACACTGGATGGACAGTCAGAGCTTTCTTGAACTGTTCACTTTGTTCTTTACTCGGATCAGAGTTTTTTCCCAACTCATAATGGTGGTACTGAAGTCCCTGAGAGAAAACAGAGATGTCTTTTCATGAGACATCTTAAATCTTGAATGACGGATACATGCTTTATGTTTTTCAAAGCATAGTTGTTATGCTGTGCTACTTCTATTGGAACAAACATCACACGCCATCTAGACTGCATCTTGGGCTCAACTCAGACTGGTTTCATTCATAATTACATAGTGAAGGCAAAACAGATTAATTTTGTAAGATTTGAATACTATTGTTGAACAAAAACTTCCTGTCGTCCAGAGTTTTGATCATTTCAGGGATTACATTTGTTTTGGGAACATGAGGTATAAAGAGACGCTTATCTTAATTTCGCCACTTTTTATTCATAATTAAATAGGGCCCCTGCAGCATCAGGTTAAGAAGCAACAGTTAAGAATTTAATGTCGAAAACCGCAAATGAGTGACACTGGCACCAGAATCCCACTTAAAAGACACAGTCACTTAAGCCGAAAACAGAGTAGTCACCTAAGGAGCTTGAGTGATTAAAAAAAGTGAATCCAATCTGATCAAGCTATTAAAAGAACAAAGAATGGAGTCACAGCTTAACTGAGCAGCGAGGCCACTCTGTTGTAAATGTTTGCCAACAGCCTGTAGTGGTACACTTAGTGAAGCATCATCCGTGCCTAATTGTCATCAATGTTCTCTCTTAACAGAAAAATTGATGCCTGGCTCTGTGTTCAAGCTGTTCTCTTCACCCACACCAGGCCCTTTTAACTCCCTCCCCCCCACACACCATATCTCCCCTCCCTCATTTAGGGGGGCTCTGCTGGGGCTCTTCTGGCTCAGGGCACTTTAGTTAGCCATGCAACTCACTCTCAACTGTGTGACAAGATGGTTTCCAGCACTGTGTCGTGGCCAAGGAGCAGAAAATGGAAGCAAGAGACAGCGGAATAACTCGACTACAAAATGCTGGCCGCATGTATATTGTAAAGGACACATTTACATTGATAACCTTCCGACAATATATTTGAATATGTTAATAAAGACCACACACTTTCAGCATGGAGGGAGCAGAACGCAAAAAAACAATCACCTGAAAGGGCACGCGGACAGATCAGGTCTCCACAGAGCTTGTTTGACCTTAAATGCTAATGACATTACAGGAGCAGAGCATGTTGACCCACAGGGGATTTTCACACCATTGAACCTAAGCAAGACTGAACTGAGCTGCGCTCTGCTGGCCTGTTTACCTATTCCGTGTTGCTGCTGGAGCTGTGGAGGAAAAGGCTAAAGGGTATTAGCAATCTACTCTGTAGTATAAATACCACCTCTGTGCTAGAATGATAATTACACTTTTATATAGCTGTCTGTCACTTTTAAGTGCCGTCCCAGAAGCAAAAGCATGACTTCTGCCCTGACAGTTTTGTTTCTCTTTGGAGAAGGAGAACCCCTGCTGTGGCCCGTCTCGCAACTAAACTGAAAGTCTGAGCATCTTTTTTTTTCCCTCCATTGCGCATCATTCAACTTAACTCATTCTGTTCCCTTTGAACATCAAACATTAAGAACCCAGGACTGCTTTATAGATTTTCTTTTTTTATATATGTACTATTGAAAAAGAGGTGGTGTTGAATAAGTGCAGTGTGACCATGTGCCCAGATAGACTCAACCTACCTGATATTCACTGATGCAGTCCGTGTTCGTGTAATCAATGATGCATCTTCCGAGCCACTCGTCAGGCCTCGCGCTCAGGATGTCGTTCCGACAGTTTTCCAGGTAGGGCTGGAGTCGGAGGAGCAAGGTACGAGACAGGACGTACCCGAACCCGCCGTAGCAGTACTTCCCCTCCATTTCTCCACCGATGAACTGCTCCGGACTGCCCATGTAAAGCTCTCGATCCATACTCAGGTGATCCACCAGGGTCTTGATCCGGTCCGCTTCTGTGTAGGCGTCATCTTGGACAAAGTAAAACCAGTCGTATTCATTGATGTAATGGTCCAAAATGTATTTGATATTCTGAAACATGTTCCAGATCAGCCTCTCGTCTCCGTGTGAGACGACAAACATGCCGTGAGGGACTTTGCGGTTGCGCATGCCGGTGAAGAATATCACAGTGTCCAGGTGATGGCTGATGGTGCGATTGACCGCTACGCCCAGAGTGTTTATGGTGTTTTTGGATGTCAGGACCCCGACGAACAGACGCTCTCGCATCCCCAACTCTGTGCTTATGTATTTAGCCCTGAAAAAGACACCAAACAGCTACTGAATAAATTCTAAATATGTAAGAATTCAAAATACTAAGAACTAAAAAAACAAAACTTTCACCAACGCTGAACAATTCTTCAACTTACTGTCACACCAAAACACGTTATCTTGACTGATTTCTCAAAGTAAAACTTTCATGTTTAGTTTATTAATTGACCTTGAAATCAAAATGGGAATGACTGAAAATAGTTTTTTTTAAAATACATTTTGGTATCTGTGGTTTTACCCACTAACTTTCAAGAAAATCCAGAGTGTTTCGAAATATGCAGAAATACAGACTAACAAGAAAAATTCATCAGCTCTGTGGAAAAGTAAACATGCAAGGACTTGAAGTGTGATTCATCACTGCGGTTATGAACTGTTGGTTGGACAGAATCCACCTGGCTCTGGGTACTTGTGATGAGCAACTTTTTGACACTACATAAACTAAACGATTGACCAACTACTGAGAAAAGAATTGATAGTTGCTGTACTTTTTAGATTACAATCCACTGCATGGTGCACTGGATGCCTAAGAAACCTGTGTGCTAAACATGTTTAAATATCCTCAGCGGAACTTGTCCCACAGGGAAAAGTCTCTTTCTCAGAATTGCAACGCAATGCAACCACTTTGAGTGTGAGGGGCTACCATTCAAACAAGGTCTCTATCCAGAAAATCCGGGGAAATGTCTGTCTGTTTACAAAGAATATGTGAGGCAGAACTCATTCAGCATGAAGGCATGGCCCAATACTCTCAGCTCTGTGGCAGTGAATGTTGGCAGCTAGAAGCCAGCAGATGAAGTGGGGCTGTAAACTTCCTTTTCCATCAGACTTTATGTGCCAATTTGATTAAGACCAGTGACATCAGAGAGAGAGAGAGAGAGGGAGAGGGAGGGTGGGGGGCTATTGTGCCTAGTTATGCCTGCCATTTGATTTTGGATTATTAGTCTAACTCATCCTGTTATCAGTGTAAACTCAGACCCACATGGCCACCAGTGACCCCTATGAACTATGGCCTGCTGGACTGCACACGTGAGCCTAATAATGGTGTGTCCTGTTTTTGAACAGGTACAAGCCATATATATCTATTAACGTATATATTATAAACCCAGTGTTCACCACGGCCATTCCAAAGCTTACCTGAACACTTTCTTTGGGGCACCTTGCTGGACTTGTTTATACGGGACTATTCTTGGTTCAAAATCCTCCTCGGACTCCACGTCGTTGACAGTGGAAATAGAGTTGGGCTTTCGGGCTCCTTTGAGCTGCCCGTCGTGACCCGAGGTCACATCCTCGCCCTCTTTGCCGTCCAGGTAGCACGCTTCTTCCGTCCAGTTCACGCTCAATAAACTCAACGTGAACCCTAAAGAAATGCCGATTACCACTGGGCCGACCGACCGCAGGACCGAAATAAACGCGGAAAATCTCATCTTGTGCGTCGGGCTCCTCCGTCTGAGAGTCCCGCGTCGCTTCCAAACGCGTCCAAACAGGCCTTCTGGTCCCGGGACAGGTCAACTACATCAAGTCTGAGTCGAAGCAACCGTATGGACGTCTCAACTTAAGGGAAAATATGTAACTTCCTCCTTAAATCTTACGCAGGATTCGTACGTGTCAGTGTAGCTGCTCCCTGGCTCCTCCCCAGCCAGACGTCAGCGTCAGAGGCGGGGCTCGTTCCAGACCGTGTGGATGGATTCGGGCTGCGCAGCGCGGAGGGATAATAAACACGAAACCCAGGCGGGGAAATGTGACCTGGAACACAACCAAAGTCCCTCTCTGTCTGTCGACACACCGATGATGACATCCATTCATATGCGGTCGTATTTACAGAAAATAAAATAAAAATAATTATAATGTATTTATCATGTTTGTGCGTTTGTTTTTTTTACTTTATAATTTAACAGAAACTTAAATCAAATGTACAGCTATTAACCGTTGCAAATGTTTACATATTGCAAACACTATAACTAAACCATAGAACTTATAAAACCTTCACCTACAACTTGTAGGTGTTTGTACTTGATGATTTGTATTTCAAGCCACTCCACTACAACTCAGAGGGACACCTTTTTATTTGACAGTTCTGGTTTCTTTCCATATAAGCTCCACATCGACCATCTAACAGTGATGTGCATCAGTAGGCTAATAATAATTTATAATATATAACAGTTTACATATATATCACACATTATTAATGTAGGACTTTTAATTGCACAATAACGGAGTTTTTTTGGGTGTGGTTCGGCTAAAGGTTGTGAATACTTCCGCCATCGTGGGACTGACATGCACCTTCATGCCTGTCTTAACACCTTCATCAGAAGACTCATACCAATAACATCACCAGATGCACAGATATTACCTCACTGGACACAACGAACACTTTACACCGACAAGGATTGTTTTCATGCTTTTAAAAACTTCAAACTTCAACGGTCGTTAACTCCCACTGCTTTTAGCACTTTCATTGCACTTCAAGTTTTATCTTGAACTGGTTATGTATATATTTATCTTGTATAACATCAGCTTTTGTTGCACTCATAAGGCAAACATCCCATATGTCTGTACAATATATTTTGTATAATTTGTATGATTCAGATGTTTGATCTAAGATATTTATATTAAGTTTATTCTTTATTCTGTTTACTTGTTTTGCTCTTGCCGGCAGTAAAGTTGAGCCTCCATGGATGTCAATGCTGTGCTCTGGGCTGGACAAGAGAAGAGGGTCGATTTGTGTGTGTCGAAACAATATGGACTTCTAAAAGAGTTTCACACATTTTACAACATATTGTTGTTGTTGTTGTTTTCATTTATTTGCCTACACCCGATCGAAACCACATTACTTCATTAAAATATTTATCCAGAGGTTAAAGTTAGTACAACAGTGCGCTGACATGCCTCAAGTTTCTCAAGACCATCAATATTAAGGATCCACAAGACAAGTAATAAGTCTGTGCCAGATGTCTCCCTCTCCCTGCAGCTGCTTCATGTGTATTTTAGTGATTAGCTCAGCTTACAGCTCATCCACCTGGCTCTCGCTGTTCTCTATCTGGCCTCTGTGCTCCTCACCCAGATGTCAGGGCCAGTGTGCTTTTTGGCAGTCGATCCTTCAACTGCATCTTCTTGACTCCTTATCTGAAACTTGCTGCCACTGATCTGACGAAGACCTCCATCCTCCATAACTGTGATATGTAACTGAAATATAAAAAGTGTCCTCTCTTGGAATATTGTTGTTGTGCTTCAGTGTACATCCTCTATTGTGCTTTTTTCCACTTTTGCATTTAGTCAGGTACAAATCGTCTCTTAGCTCTCTTGTGCCCTCTGGTGGCAACCAAAATACTTGCCTTGGTTAATCTGAATTTGTATCATAAAAGGGTTATTCAAAAAGTTACAGAATAAACAATGACCAACAGTATTTTACATTTGGCCTCATACATTACTTAATATATTCAAATCAATGTGTGGATAACTATTATTATGTTTATTATAAAATATTCAAATTACATCTACGGTGAATCAGTTTCCTCCACAATAGGCTACAAATGAAGAAAGGTAGTGTGGGGTGTTTTTTTTCTTTTAGAAACCAAGAATGACACCATGTCATTTTCTAATAATGGATTTTCAAATTATTTCCGTTGTGGACTATTTCACATAGACTGCCAAAACTCACCGTTGAACAGAATCTGACAATGTTTTTTTGTGTTTGCACAATCCATCTTTATACAAAATGTTTACAGGTCAAAGTCAAATTGTATTTTAATGCAGATCCTAAAGCAGAATAAACAAAACCGAAACTTTTTCTACAATTAAAATAACTAATTTAAAGGTGCAGTGTGTAGGATTTGCCAGCATCTAGCGGTAAGGTTGCAGATTGCAACCAACTGAAACGTCTCCCGCGTGACAAGAGTATAGGAGAACAAACGCAAACAACTCTGAAATGTAACTGGCCCAATCCAAAGCCTGTGTTTGGTTTGTCCGTTCCGGGCCACTGTAGAAACATGGCGCTCTGATCCGTGTAGAGGACTTGATTCGTATGGTAATAGCTCAGTGTAAGCGAACATAAACAATGATTCTTAATTTTCAGGTGATTACTAAAGAAAACATATTTATTAATATTACATCCCAGTTCCATAGATCACCCTTAATGCTACACACTGTGAGTGCAGCATTGACAGAGGTTTTTCCTCTCCAAAAAATATTCAGTGGTCATATTTTGTTGATAATTTATTAGTTGAAGGTCGGAAAATCTGATCGTAAAATTTGTTTGAATTAGTTTTCTTCATTTTTTGGACTCTTTGTCCGAATTTATATGCTGTATATATATATATATATATATATATATATATATATATATATATATATATATATATATGAATTAACTGTGTATTTTAAGGGCATAGTTAGACGCATTACACATTTAATATTTCAATCATTAAATCATATATTCGTTCATTTTATTGTACATGCATCCTGAGGTCACTCAAAGCTCTTGAAATGCAATATTCAATTTCGCATAACTATTATTTTCTTTGCCAACATAAATGTCTATAAATACATGTCTATTAGTTAAGGATAGGTTAACAATTTTTCAAGTTAGTCTTCAAACAATAGTAAAGCACCCAAATGAACATCGTAACAGTTTTTCCTTGTCTGTTCCCAAATAACTTTCCATGTAACTGATGGGGGAATAAATCTACAGTCCTTGTTTAGTGTAAAAATGCATTCCAAAGTGTATCTGAAACTAATACTAGGCTTCAGCAGTCTGAATTACAATACAAATATCAAGTGAATATCTTCCAAAGTCCTCTTTGTGTTACTGTCCCACCACCACAGCTCAGCAAAAGACTGGAACAGACACTTTGGAAGACATCAACTTGATTTTACTAAGAATGCTAAAGCCATAAACTGTGGAGTGTATTTTTGTGCAGCGGGAGAGGTGCAGATTTTGTTACCATCACTTACATTAAAACTGCATGATCTTTGTCACCAGTATTAAAATGCAGGAGGAATGATTAAAGCAAACTGTTGCAATTCATGTGGACCCTGGATATTGATTATGATAATAACCAATCCTTTTGGTTGGTCAAAATAAAAAAATTAAACTTAAAATTTTTTACAAAACTATTAAAATTAAAAATGTAATTGTCTAAAAGCTAAACGGTAACGTTAAGTGTATTTTTTTGGCAAGAAGCTGGGGGCTCCCACATTCCTCATGAGCCATTGAATGCACTAGTTTAGGTGTCCTTAAATCTGCCTGAAGAAAAACTAAATGTCACTTGCAACAGCGCCGCTTCTGCCCTTCACACGTTTTTCATGCAGCTTTAGAGTTTGCCACGTCTGTTTCCTCTGTTCGGTGTTTCGAGACGCAGCCAGTGTAACGTCAGTTCATTGCGGTCATGGAGTGTCGCGTGTTGTCCATACAGAGTCATGTTGTCAGGGGATACGTCGGGAACAAGTCGGCGACATTCCCTCTGCAGGTAAGACTTTGATCGTACATCCGGGAGGGTCCAGGTGACTTCATCAACATAGAGGAAGTTGCTTAAAACAGGGAAAGAAAAAAGAAACAAAACATGCATTTTGTACGGAGCGTGACTTCCTGATTTGTGAGAAGAGTCTTGTCTTCATTGAAACGTTATACGTTAGGTACATTTTCTCTTCTGCACAAACACCATAGGGCGTTTCCCAATGTTTAGACATAACGTTATCTGATTAAATAATGGCTGTGGGAAGAAAATAAAATGCAGAAATATCACTAAAATCTATGAAGAAAACCGATGTGATAGGACAACCCTAAAGCCAGTTTTCAATAAAAAAAATGTTTAAATTTAATTTCGCGCTCTAGACAGCCACTGGTTTATTTTCATTCCCATATCAATCAAATGTCTGAGACTTACAACACGCATGAGTAAGTAAATCCATTTTAGTCAACATCATGTTTGCATTATTCTAATTATGTCGGTGTTTCTTTTAATGATGGAGTGGATTGATCTGAAACATTTCCTTTTCACAGTCCTTATGTCAAACAAGTTTCCGGCAGAAGCCCTGCGGGATCATTTTCAGATAGTCCCCAGAAATGGCTGTGTCTCCATATTTATGTTCAGAGGAAAGCCTTCAGAAACTACAGCATTGCATAACTGTATTATAATGCAATGTGATTTACATGAAGTGTACTAAAATATACCAAAAGTGACCTCAGACCCTTCAATGATCACAAAAGACAGTGTGAAGCGACACGGAATCTGTGGTGTTCTCATTGAACTGCTCTCATAGTAATTCACCATGCTGTTCCCACAGTACAGTGAAATTCAGAAATTCCGGTAGACCAGTTGTTGTAAGCTTCATTGTTCTCTGTAAACAGCCGCTTACTTTCTCTTTCCTCAGCTGCTGGGCTTTGAAGTGGACTCTATCAACTCTGTGCAGTTCTCCAACCACACAGGTCGGCCGCGTGCTTTCAAAGTGCTTTTTATTCAGTTTCACAAAGTATATTGAGTTATTTTCTGCTTTCTTAACAACTCAACGCTCATCTTTTTATTCAAATATGAAGCCGTGAGTTTTTGTTATTACTGGTGCAGTGCATGGATTGGTAATGCTTTAAGTCTTTAGTCAAAAACTATGAAGTTGTGATCCATATGGTGTCATAGAGTACCTGAGAGGATCTTTGTGGCCTTTGACCACTGGCAGTTGTTTTCTTTGCATCTTAGCCCAAAAAAGACAACGCATGTTGAAAATCATTGTCTTTGGAAATTTATTTACTGGGTAAGATATGCACTCAACATATTTGTCAGGGGCATACACAACATGTCTCAGCGAGAAACACTGGACACAAAAAGAAAACCGAGGGGTCAGAGGTGTGATGTACAGAGTTAATCACTGCCCAAAGCTCGTTCTCTTTGCCTGCTTGTATAGAAACCTTTGGATGAGCTCTGCATGTATGCTTTAACTAACTCAGTGAAATATAATCTTTTTGGTCATCAGTTACTGGGTTTTAAGTTAATGTTTTCTATGAACCATTTCTCTCTGATTAGTTAATCTTCCTTTTCAGTTAACTTTACATTGGCTGAATATGTGGGAGTCTGTTATCCTGTATGAATACTGTATAGTCGGCTGTATTATTTAAACTTTTAAAGATCAATTGATGCAAAGTCAGCTGTTTGAGTCAAAAAGATGCAACAATCACGTATAAATTCTGCACAGTTGGGCTTTAATTAATTAATTAATGTAGCCTACATTTTTTTTATTTCTTCCTTAAATTTAGTTTATTAAAGACTTGCATTTAAAATGAACCTTCCAAACAAAGAAAAGCATGTGCTTATAGAGTCCAAAAATGGGAAACACAAAAACTAATCCACTTAAATTAACATATACTACTTATTACTCTAGGTCTTTGTAGCAAGATTCAGACATTTTTGTTTGTTTCTTTTTTTAATACTTTCTAAATGTGTCCAAAAATCTCAATTCGTATATGAAAATGCCTCCTTCATGCAGCTTTTAATCACTTCTTGTGAATTCCTATTAAACCGCCAAACTAGACAGCACTGATCAAATGTGAATCAACATTCTGTTACTCTATTGCCTCTTTCAGTTGACTCTGCCATCTCTCATCTGACTACCTCACAACACAGAGAATCACATCACAATCAGCACATTGATTACTAAAT
The DNA here is from genome assembly GCA_016806645.1 of Ophiodon elongatus. Lineage (NCBI taxonomy): Eukaryota > Metazoa > Chordata > Actinopteri > Perciformes > Hexagrammidae > Ophiodon > Ophiodon elongatus. The sequence goes on from JACSYO010002153.1 coordinate 2,248,081, forward strand.
CTCAAATGTTCATCTCCAACATGAGGCAGACAGAATAACTTTTATACAGCATTTATTACCAATGCATCCAAAAAATATGGATAATCTGAGGTTGAAATGGTGCCATGATTGCCAAATGGAAATTGCCAAAGATGACTGGAAATATTTCTGTTTCAAAGTTCATGAATGTTTTTATAATTTATTACTTAAATAAATTTATTTTTCACATGCAACATAGAAACCAGGTTTTGAGGAAGATGGCTGTTTAAGGCGTTCCTGGGTAGAATGAATCAGGCGTCTTATTTGAATATATCTAAACAAATAAGAGACAGGAAGGTCACGCAAGCTCTGCTGATCAGTGGCCACAAGTAGCAGTTACAGGATGATTGCACATTGGAATTCCAACATTACATTTCCAAAGATTCTCTGCAATAAGTTGCTCTAAACTAAGACACTGTCATTAGGTGGCCTGACTGAGAGCACGGGAAATTGGGCTGTAAGCAGAAAAGTAAAGTCAGCAAACCGACTCGGTGATGTCAGTGACACAGCAATATCTAAAGTTAGTCAACGTTAGCTAATAGCTAAAATTAGCCACCATAAAGTGCTGGTCATCGTAAACCAGACCATGTAAAGCTGTACAAGCAAAACCTCTCAGTATAATGAACCGAGCAAGGGCGTCATTTATTGCTCGTGAGTTCAGTGTTTCATTTGAAAGAGGAAAAATACGATATATATTTTCTTTCTTTCAACTGGTACACGGTGTTGCTTTAAGGTATTGCATTTAGAGGACTAAACGCAAGAAGCTGCCAGAAAACAGATTTTAGAATGTAAAAGAAATGAAATTTTTCCAATGCCGACTTATAACCTTCATTCGTCAACCATTAATTTATATTACATAGTTGTATATGTAAGTATGGCAGTTTGGACTTGAGGCACAGAACAGAAGCACCGACGTCTTATTTGCCAAAAGATCATGTGTTGTTCATTATTCATTCGCTCTCTTAATGTTGGGAAATCTGAAAGAAATGCTTTTGATAGTTAATCTTTATATGTTCCCTGTGCACCCTGAAGCCATTTTCGACCGAGGCCTCCTGCACCTTCGCAGTCTGCTAACAAAGGACTTGTTTTTCTGAACAGTCCCCTCACCTTCAACTCTCTGCTCCCTCCAATGTTACACCTGCTACCCCCTTTTTCTTCTCCTGCTAACTGAGCGCTTTTCTCACGAGATAAGTTATCTGTTTGTCCTTCAACTTTCCGCTCTCTTGTTACACACCAGCAGCCATGCTGCAGAGAAAGGGGGGTTCCCATAGCTAACCATTTCTACGAGTATTTTCTCCCTCTGAAATTTCGTGGATTCTACGTACGTAATCCCCATCTGAGAATATATTTGTTATATGCTCTGTTTTTAATAAATAGAACAAAGGCATATTTGCTTGAATTCACTTCATTTATTTCACTCCCGACAAGGAAACACAGTTATTTCCACAACGATAATCTGGGGTCCACGTGCCAAAGAATGTGCTTTCACCACAGGGTCAGGAGACATTTGGGCCACTTACATCAATATAAACATCTCCTCTTCTATCAGGGGAAACTAGCCCGTGTTCAGCATGTGGAGTAAATTACATAACTGTGTCGACCGTAATCCTGCTTCTAATCCTACTTCTAATAAATATTCAGAAATGTTCACTTTCATTCGGAGGCGTCGATACACGAGTTCCCCTCCAACCGCAGCACATGCCTCTACTTTGCCTCTACTTTGCCTCAAGCTTTCTGTTAAGTCCTCGCTGCAGGCGGTGCTCTCTCGCTGGCTCAGGGTCAGGTTTGGGCTCCGTGTGAACAGTATGAAGACTACACCGACGTGTGTTTGTGTCCAATCATTTGCAGTCAGAGGAGCTTTTGAGGGTTTATTCTAGGTCAGCAGAGAAAGGGGAACAAAGAAAGGGGGAAGCTGGCAGCCAGGAGACAGGCGTCCCATTCAGTCAATGTGGAGGCCCCTGTGTCGCCCTGGATACTGCACAGAGTAGAGGAACCTTGGCAGAGGAAGTCGGTGGAGGGGAGGAAGAAAGAAGGAGAAGAACACTTTAGAGTGATTCACAGCAGGGTTAATATAATAGTACAGTGTTTGTCTTGGTTTAACTATGTGTCAGGGTTTCCACGGATCCTCAAAAAGTCTTAAAACATCTTGATGATGATCTTTAAAATGTCATGAACCTCTGCTCTCACTCTTGAACCCTAGGCTACGCCCATTGGAAAGGGCAAGTACTGACAGCAGACGAGCTGAATGTGCTGTATGAGGGCATTAAGCTCAACAAGGTGAACCGCTATGACTACATCCTCACAGGTGAGTCCAAGCAGTGCATCACTGTCGCGACAAGAAATGTGGCTCTTCAGCAGCTACAGCTTTGTTTGTTTGCCCTTTTACTAGAAGACATAATGCATTGTCCTTCAGCAACAGCCTCAGGAAGCCTCGATGTAGTACTGCACTTGGAATGAAGGGGCACAACTTCCCCTGAAGTTATTGACCTAGCATTTCTCACTACATTAGAGTTGAACATGTGGGCTACCATAGATGGATTGATACACTTTGAATAGTAGTTGGAGTACTTGGAAGAGGGAAAACAGCAAAGTAAAACAGACTTCCGGTGGGTCATTTTCTCTTCTTCACTCTTTCGTCTCCAAGGCTACAGCAGAGACACGTCCTTCCTGGAGATGGTGGTTGACATTATTCAGGAGCTGAAGAAGTCCAATCCCAGCCTGGTATATGGTCAGTATACTTTTTTCAAACATTGTTCACATTTCAAATTTTGATAACCAATACTGGTCAGTTGACGCGATCAGTCGACGGAAAGAAACACTTTTGTTCTTAGCGTTAACTAGCTACAGCCTTAACAGAGTGTAACGTTTGTTCTTAACATAGTCCAAAGCCTAATTTTTAGTCTTCTTTTCCACAGTTTGTGATCCTGTTATGGGTGACCACGGTTCTATGGTAAGCACCTTACAGTTAATTCTCCTTTTTCTTTTTTTAAACTACACGCCTGAGGAGGGTTTACTGTATTTTGTACTCTTTTTGGACTTGAAAGTGAACTATTTTTGAAATTGATAGTGTCACTTGTCGGGAGGTTAAAAACTACATGGAAAACCTGTTTTTTGCCGCCTGTTTCAGTACGTTCCAGAGTATCTGCTGCCAATCTACAGGGATAAAGTAGTGCCTTTGGCCGATATCCTCACCCCCAACCAGTTTGAAGCAGAGTGAGTTCACTTCCAGTCATCATGAAACACAGTTAATGCTACACTATGCTAATAAGAAGCTGTAACATTTTATTACAGGATGATACTAATATGGCAATGTTAGCTGAAATGGAGGAATATTCGATGAGTCATTTGTTCATTATTCAATGTAGGTAAATACCTGATTGGTACATTTGTAACTACTGCCCTGCTTTACACAGGTTATTAACTGGGAGGAAAATCACCACAGAGGAAGATGCTGTTGAGGTGAATATCAAACATATTCCTTACTGTGCTGTATTTAGCTTGTGACACCAAAAAGTAAGAGCGCTATAATGTGACCCCTACTACTCTTCAGGTGATGGACTTGCTTCACAAAATGGGTCCAGAGACCGTGGTCCTCACTAGTACGGACTTGCCCTCGAAACGTGGGGACCAGTTCCTGGTCGCCCTCGGGAGCCAAAACATAGGTAAAGTACCAGAACGACTTTCTCCAGACAGAACGTCTACTTTCTGCTGCTTATAAGACATGTGGGGATTTTACTCTTAATTTGGATGTGTCCTCACTGTAGTGAAAGCAGATGGAACCAAAACCGGTCAGAAAATCTGCATGGACATCCCCAAAGTGGATGCTGTATTTGTGGGGACAGGAGACCTGTTTGCTGCCATGCTGCTAGCCTGGACTCACCATCATCCGAAAGACCTGAAGGTCAGTGGCACACTTGATCATTTAATCCAAAAACTGATGAAATCTGGTCTTGCACTTACACTGCTTAAATAAATCCCAAATGTGTTTGTAACCGTGTCTTTTCTTCTGTTTTTCACAGGCTGCCTGTGAAAAGACTGTTTCCGTCATGCACCACGTCATTAAGAGGACCATGACGTACGCCAATGGTAAGGATTGTGTGTGTTCATGGCTTCGCTTCGTCACGTTGTCTCTCTGCTTTTTCTTGAAGTCGTTTACTGGACACAAAGGAACCCTGTGTTCTCCCTTCTTTTCGCTCTACATTTACACAATCAGTAGTAACATGTCAACCAGTAGTGTGCATTATATAGAGGCCACTAGCAATATCTTTTAAAAAAAAAAAGAAAATTTAAAGACAGAAAATTGTCGAGACGCACATTTTAGTTGATTTCATCAATTCACATAGTTTTCCATTGCACAGATTTGGTTTTGCTATTTATAAGTATTGAGTAAAAGTTGATTGCATGTAAAAGGAGGCACACGCGAAATGTCATAACTGTTGCTCTTATAACGGCATGTAAAATGCCACAAGAGGATTAACAGCCCGGAAGACATTCACTGAGACAAGAATGATCCTTTTTACTGCTGGGTTGACCGGTCACCCCAAGTCTTAAACTTTGTGTTTTCTTTAAACTGCTCTTCTGTCTTCCAGAGATGGCTGGCCCTGGGAAAAGGCCCAGTCCTGCACAACTGGAGCTGAGGATGGTTCAGAGCAAAGGGGATATTGAGAAACCTGCCGTTGTAGTGGAAGCTCAGGTTTTACAAAAGTCTTCAGGCTGAAGATCGTAACATTACCCTGGCCATTGACATCTCACTGGTACAAATCGACTTCAAATTTGGGAGGGCCTGAAAAATATGTCTTGCTATAAAACAACTCATAAATAGATGCATGCATGACCATGCCTCTACTTGCTTTGGCTATGATCTTAAGTAAGAGTTGTCACAAGGCATAGTTTATAATGCATTTTAAGAAAAGTATTATCACCTTTCACATGCAGATTATATGCATTATAAGTCCTGAAATGTGTATTGTGACTCTAACAAAATGACAAATATTGTATGCAATTAATATGTACTCTATACGGTTTCATTAACCCAATTGGTTTCACTTCATTTGTAACTTAATGATAATCTTGAGAATAGTTGAGGTATGAAATTGTTCTTTTAATCAACTTTCTGAAAATCTTTTTCACCTTCTTTTTAATTGTGCATTGATGTATTGAACTAGCAGATGTGTAACATGTTAGATCCATGTCTTAAGCATCTCAAATTGAGGTATTTGCACAGATAATCTTTAATATATTTCCTAACGATCATTGTTTTCTTCTTTGACTGTTGTCATATCTTAACATAAGAGTCGGTATGAGAGACCATGCTGTATAATAGCCTTAATGGGGGTAAGAAGAAAAAACATTGGTTGTGAATGTTTCCGTGTACCAATGTAAAAATGTATCAGAAATGTTAGAAAGTCAAGTGCCAAACCTTGAGCTGACAGAAGAAACAGCAATATAACAGAAATAAACGATTCATATTTTACTGAAACTGTGTTTTGATTTTATTTATTAATTATTTATTGCTAGGTTTCAAGATGAGTCACCCAAGCATGTGATATTTATTTTAACTGACACATTTTCAATCTATTAACTGGGTAAAAGGCCATTACAGACTTTTCAACAAGGTATTCATGTGAGGGAGGGAATTTTACTTTCTTGCGTACAAAAACGTTTGTATTCCTTTTGTAAATGCTAAACATGTACAGACCTATAATCCCCAAATGAAGTTCAGGTTGAATATGGGTAATAATGAGAGCAAATGTTTGGGATCAAAAGGAACTAAATATGCCATTTGTAAAAATGTACACTACAGAGATGTAAAGTGACACATTGTTCACTTGAATACTTTGGTACATTTAAACTTAAAATACGACTACATTTTACTGAAGAAAAAAGTCTAAAGTGTCTCATTTAAAAAGTCGTTCAAAATAAATGCTAATGATAAATTTAAAACTGGTATGATTGCATTTGATCTTCACGTAGAGGATTAAAGGAGAAATCAGACTAGGTGCTTTTAATTTGAAAGGGTAAGGAAATAATAGCAAGAAGTCAGCTCCCAAGTGCTTACTATATTGTGTGATTAGGGCCAGGTGACGCTCTATTTTCACATCACTAATCCACAGTATGAATAGCCAGCATTAACCCAAATAACCCGGCAAGCCAATATGTCTGCTCAACTGTAACCTGAATACTGTCAGCAAAGGTAGAAGGGTGCATTATTCGTGTGCATCATCTACAATGTAAACTGAATGATGAACTTGAGGTTCTGCTGTGAAAGAGAAGGGATTCATTTGTTATAGTGACTGGTTAATGTTTGAGACATTATGACTTTCCCTTCCAATTTATACTGCAGCTATGCAAAAACACCAGCAGAGGGCTAAAGAGGTCTAGAGTTGATCAAAGATGCAGACCTTATTAATAGCATGCCAATGGCTGTGTAAGGTTGACATTTGTTAGTAAAATGCCTGGTAAAAAGTTAATTCTGTATGCATTATTACACATGTACTGTCAATGTACTGTTTATCCAGTTGAGGATATCATGTTTCAGATATTGCAATATGTATTGTGTGCATAACAAGCAATTTATGTACATGTTTTGGATTTCTGAGACCAAGGAATGCTTACAACATCGAATTTAAACATGAAATACACGTTCAACAGACTGGTCTATAAACTGATGTACTCTAACTGATCACAGGGAATCAGTAATATAAGAAAAAATACATAGATCATTTCACAAAATACTCTTTTTTTTTTTACAGTACTTGAACTGTATTATATGAATCGGCACGTTTGGGGTTGCAGAGGTCTGCTGCTTAAAAAAAAAGAAAAATATTGCGTATTTAATTTAACTGTGAGAATGAATGAGGGGCCGGACCGGATGTGGAGCATGCCACCTTCAGATGGGCTCTGAGGAAACGTGGGGCTTTAACAGACAAACAATAGCGCTCTTGCAAATCGCATTACCTCAAGTCATTTTTTTATTGCGTTTCGGGAAAAGGACGAAGAAAGAAGAGCTCCCTAACCGAGTTGTTTCACGGTGCCCGACACCAAAAAGGAAGCAGCGAACAAGTATAAGAGAAAACCAGCGACTCCCAAGTGGATAATTTCCAGGTGAGCCGTAACAGACCGTTACTGACACTGACTGCTAGCGTTAGCTACATAACTAGCATAGCACGACATGCAGTGACACAGGTCAGTGGACGTGTGACAGATGTGTAATTATATGTTTATGAAGACTTGGGCTCGTATTAGCTGTTGAGTATCTAACTAGCCTCACGCATGCTCATCCTCAAATATAGTTGTTACTTTAGCTACGCTGGATTTGTTAAGTTAGCACGCTAGCTCGCACCGTTAGCTGCCCACTCTGTCCTTGTTGCACACTTAACAGGTCAGGTGATGCTTATGTGTTGTCTCTGAATACACAGCGGGACAGAGCGGATATTTTTATTGTCGTGATGTGGCTAAAGACGTGGAATGATCCGTGTTTTGCAACTTGTGACTTCTTCCTTACAAGCTAGCTTTAATGTGCGTCCCCTTCGGCCGCAGTCACAACATGTGTGTCCTGTCACTGGGTGAACAGAAGGGGCATGTTGGCTAGTTCGTTATTTAGTTAGCCTTTATTTCTAAGCTAGCCATGCAGCAATTTATCTTTAGGGGCTGCAAATGTTAGCCGAGTGACGTTGTACACTGAAGTAGCCCCCGGTGTGGCACGTCGGAGGTGAGTTAGGGAGCAAAATGTCGTTGGGCTCGTTTGTAAAAACACGGTGTTCGTCTGAAAGCCGTTGGTGCCCCGCTGTACGTCACGTGGGGCCGTGGGCTGTGGGGTGACCTGCGTGACGATGTCGTACCACAACATCAGACGTGAGGTTACCGGAGTTCATTCGGCTCCTATAGCAAGCGGCAACTTTACGACTTTAACCTTAACTTTAAGCGTGGCACTTTGAATTGCCTTGTTGAAATGTGCTATACCAATAAACTTGCCTTGCTGTGTGTGTCAGACAGGCAAGTAGTGTTACCTTGATCATTTGAGGGTTTAAATGTGTTTATTAGTTACTAGTGACCATAAAAATGCTCTGACTGTTCATGCTTCCTTTGTGCAAGAGGCAGCTGTGTTCTCACAATACTGTCCACGTAGTTGAGTTAGACTACAACCTTTTATATGGCTAGTCCATTGATGCAGCGTTTGTCTTGATAGATAAACAGGGCAATAATGAATATTTAATGGGAATATGTGTAGTTACTCATTGGTTCCACACAGGTATTGCAGAGGTGCGACTGCATGTAACACAACTTGACAAGAGAGATGTGTAGACTGCTTTAGTCCTTGGCTGTGCTAGTGATGAGTAATTCTTGTTATAAATTAATCATTAATGTCTAAGGCGTGTGTATCATTTTTGGTAATCTGATAAATTACAGACAAAGAGCCACTTATCTAAATTGCAATCTGTTCATTTTCTGTTGAGAATCACCCCTGGACTGTCTAATCTCTTCAGTATTGGTGGTAATAACAATGTTATCCTGCTGACCACAGGGACTCCCAATAGCCATTGCTCAATTAATCAGTAAAAACCTGTAGAAAACGTTAATTATGACTATGATTCACAGTAAATTAGAAAACTGCAGACATCTATACCTTGCAGCTTTCCACATGGTGAGAAATCTTTCTGGCCAACAAGAGGTCATTAGCTTCTTATTTTACTTTATGTGCATACCAAATCAAATTCTTTATTGCTTGCTCAGTCTCTCTTAAAAGATAAGCAGTGAGTTTTATTTAATTTTATTATCCCTTCACAGTCCACAGCATTTTAGAAGTCTGTGTGGGGTTTTTATGCAGGGGACTAGGCCTAAATGTCAAACCGTGTCATTACCATGTCTCACAACATTTTTGGCCTCATAAACAAACTGCGAACAGAAATTGTACACTATATATTAAGACTTGCATGTGTCATGTGTTGCAATGGTGGCCAAATTGAAGCATCTACTTAAACTGCTCAGATTGTATAGGTGTCATGAAAACGCCCTTGGTAGTTTTACAAATTGTTGGTTCAAAGTCCAATCGCATGTTTGCGCGTAGTAACCTCTTGAACTCTTTATTGGCTAATCAAGTATTGCCCTATAGGACTTTGAGACATAGATATATAGATACGCCTTTGTCTGAGCAGTACCATCTTGAAAGGTAATCCCACACTAGCAGTGTATAGTTTTATTAACCTTGTAATCCTTTTTGTGACTGTTTGTTTTTAACTGCACTCAACTTAGAGTGTCCATACTCGAGCAGTTGATTTCACCCTTTAACCCCCTCCCCCTCCTCCATTTGCCATTAGTCCCATTATTTTGCTGACTACAGCAAGAAGGACCTTTTTATATATCCTTGACTCTTATCGGTCATCACCTCTTACTATAGCTACCTCTAGAGTCCGGGGGGAGCTTTGAAAGGGTTGTAACCCTGTTAAAGTGATGCACGGCCATTCTACGTCAGTCAGCAATTTACATTATTTGTTAAATACTGTGAGAAGCCATTCTGTTGAGGCTTTGCATCGGCTGTTTGAGTAGATTTCAAGATTTCCTCAATAATAACTGCCGTGTATTGAGATTAATTTCACAAAACTCTGCAATTGCATTATTCTGTTCTCAAGAGAGTACTTTTTTGTAGGACATGCATCACTGAGCATGCTCAAGGACACTGTTTACAATGCGGAGAGAAATAAACTACACCCACGGTGATTGTTGTAATAAAGATCTTTAAATTTTCCACAATGGTAGATGACAACACAGACAATTTTAGGATTGATGAATTGCAGATTTTGATCTTTTCATGAGATATGTTGATATTGATAAAAAGATAATATGCTGTCATTATTATAATCTATTGTGCATGTGGTTTCTATTATTACAATACATGACTCCGCCATGATGGTGATAGTTTCAGTTCAGGCCTATCTTTTAATTATACTGTGAAATCCAATATTGAACAAAAATTGGGATTTAACCTGGGCAAGTGCAAGTAAATTTTTTCCCTGGTGTATTATCCTCCTCAGTATTAGTTTTTCGGGCTTTTGACTCATGTGTGCATGGTCATAATCAAAGGAATTGAATGCAAATTCAGATGGGGTTTTTTTTTTACTTGGAAAGAGTAAAACCGAGAGTAACGTTTGTCTGTAGTGCTAGCCGGTGGTGTGGCTATCACACTTGGCCTAACGAACAACTGTATAACTGACATTGCTATTGAGGGCTCAGCATCACAGTGTTGCCAACCATGCGCAGGATTGAGAGCACTGAATACTTTGAAACATGAATGACCTTCATTGTCAAGCTATCACAGTGTATTTTTATCTCTGTTTATATTTGGTGGTAAGGCCTCAGGACTGTACTCTAACCTTTGACCTATTTGCTTCAGTAAACGCTGGAGTTCATTTCGGCATCTCTCTGCCAGCTTGTCTGAACCACATTTGACATTAACTCTGTGTGAGAACCCAAAGGCTTTTGTTGGCTTGCCCACGATCCCTGTCTGCCATGTCCATGTGGCTGAGCAATACAAATCTGTTGTAAATAATTTCCAGCTCCCAAGGTACTGCCAAAAGAGACAGACAGACACCGAGAGAGGGAAGATGTAGTATAAACATCACAGATTCCCGGGCTTTTGGTTAATTCCTCCCCAATTACACTTGATCAGAGAGAAACAAAACACAGCTTGACAACACACATGAAGAGGTTGTTTAAGGAAACTGTTGGCCCTCTCTTTCGGGTCAGCACTTCTGCCTAGTGCTAGGTGTTATTAACAGGTGGCCAATGGCAAGGTGGGGCGAGAAATTCTGCATTATGATTGGTTCCTTTTGCGTAACAGATGCCCTTCCGCTAACTCTGCCGCGGTTGGGGGAGAGCCCTGCCTTCTTCTTTGCTAATTTTAATGAAATGTGACATATCCAGGGTGCTCATTGCCTGCTAATCAGCCCTAATCTGATCCATTGGATTAGAGGATGGGAATGTAAGACACTGCTTACAGTACATGTGTGTCGCCCTGCTTCCAGAAGTGAGCCATCTCTCAGTCTTCCTGGACTGTTTTTGCCCTTGCTCTCAATGAAGATCTATTCCTATTGGTAATTTTCCTCGTTACATGAAATCCTCTGCTCCTCAGTAAACGTGTTTGCTGAATAGTCAGCTCCTCCAGCAGGATCTGGGACCTGGCTGTGTTCTTGCTGTCCTCATCATAATCCCTCTCTCCTTCTTTCTGTGGGATTATCATGGCGATGAAGCACTACAGCCTGTGACTATCCACTGCTCTTTGCAGGACTTTTCTTTATGTTCTTTTTTATTATTCTGGCTTTGATTTGGTGAAATACCAGGAGCCAGAATGCTGAACCAGAGTGCTGTGATGATCTTCACTGGGATTTGTGGGGCATTGGTGGTCATGGCAATGGCCTACTATGTCTACTGGTAAGTGAAACGTGAGAGAGGTGGTTTGGCCGGGCTAAGACGGGTCCTACCAGTTTTAATAGAACTTGTAAAAGAGATAGAAGTCGGCATTGGCACTCCAGGGCTTAACCGTTCACAGTAAGAGTAGTGCAGACCTTTGCATGCCAAATTAAGTTTTTAGAATTAAAATGGCTTGACAAGGGTGCAGTGCCTGCCAGGATAAGGCTAAGGTTTTTTTTATTTCAGCAGTCCTTTAGAGCAGAAGCGGCTGTCCAGCCTTAAGCAGCTTTAACCCAGTCAGCGTCTCTAATCTTTGTGTGGTTACAGGTGGGCTTTCGTCCACAGGGAAGTGGCTCTCCGCTGGCTGTTTTTATGGTCGAACCAAATGTTTGTTTCTCTGAATGTCATTTATTCGTTCTTTTGTTATGAGGTCCTCGAAACCCAGATGCAAACAAATATGGTCTTAACAAGAGAACACCTGAAGTTTGGTTCAACCACCGCACTGCGGAGGAAAGTTGATGTGTCTGATTAGGGTGATAATGGGAATGATGAAGTCATTGTGGTGCTTTCAGCTCAGTAGTGGTGATATTCTGATTGGCCTTAATGTGAATATTGTTTTTATCAAAATTGTCTTTTTTACTGTCTACTCTTATCTAACTACTAACCTGAACAACTGAAATAGAGCACTGATCCAATCAATTACGCTGAGCACCACAGAATTGTTTATTTATTGTCTGTTGAAGTCAGTACGTATCTTGGTTATGAATGTTTGATAACCAAATTCATGTGATCCTTATTACATGTTATGATGTATAAATGCATTGTATCAGTCCAAAAACATAGCATTGTCTAGCACCAGGGTTTCCGACAGTGTATTGCAAGTTGGCCCCCCAGGTCTAAGCATCGGGTTAAATAAATAAAACATTTAATTTTAAGATGTTTTTCAAACTAAAACACAACATTATTGGTTGAAACACACCCTGAACCCCAAATACATTCAGCTCAGGATTTAGTCAGATTCACAATACAGGGCCAACAGTACGATAAACCCTCAATACTTTTAACAAAGTTTAACTAAGAGTAAACTATGACAATTGGACATGTTTTTTTCTACACAAGCAGTACAATTTGCAGAATATTTTCAGTTTCACCAGTTTCTTATTTTTTTTTTTGAGAAATGCAAACAATAGACTTTTAATTTCATGTATTAGGGCTCTCCCCTAATCACAGTCTGCTCTTAAACGTCGGAGGGTATCCTTCAGTATGCTGGTTTGTCTTGTGGTGCATTGGTTCATGCATTTTCTTATCTGTAGATAGTCAGAGAAAGTAAAAACCTGTGTCCAGCTGCACATACTTCATTTCCAAAATCCTAACAACCCAGAGCGTCTCTCCTGCTGGGCTGCAGACAGCACGGTCAGCTGAACACTGACAGTAGAGGAGGTTGGACCAGCGTGGGCTTCAAAAGTAATTTACGCGACTTTACTGTCAGTCAACGCCGTACCTGAGATTGTTGGAGCAGCCAACAAACAGGAGACGCACCGCCCTGCTATGTGCTGTCCACAGCCTTCGCACTGCTTCCCGTTTCTATTACCTTTCTCACCTTACATCACAGTTTTGTATTTTAGTCATTTTGAGAAAAGACCCTGTTTGTCAAGTTTGCAGAGTGCCATGTTGTTGCTCCCGAATTGCTCTGTGTATACAGTGACGTAGCCAAAAAACACAAACGAAATGCAAATGAACTTGGGGTCGTCTCTACCGATTTACTCGTATCATCGAAGCTTCATTCATCATTAAAGTATATCTGAAGAATAAAAAGAATATAAGAATGTGTTAGTCCAACAAAGTAACGTTTTTTTTCATGAGTAACATCCTCTGAGACCTTGTTTTGCCATTTAACCATAAGTCTCAAAGCAAATGAGTTGAGTGCTGCAGGTTAGTTGCGTTTTTTAAAGGAGAGTTATTTTTGGAGGCGGCATGAATGCACACAAATCCAGTGGTAAGAGGCACTTTGCTCCCGGCACCGTGAATTAAGGCCTCCATTTCAACTTGAGTGGAAATGTGTGGTCGGTCCGAGTTGTATCACTCCCCTGCACAGTAGAGAATGTGGAAGAAAATTAGAAATAGTTTTTTTTTTTTTGTGGAACATCTGTTTCTCCAAGCTCTCGCACAGAGTACAGGCTTGTTGCCACAATAAAAGTCCGTCGGGAAACTTGTCCATTAGCTGCTTGTGGCCAAACAACACCAAATTGAATCTTTTCCTGAGCAAGTTTACACAAGTTGATTTTCATACAGTATTGACAAGAGTTGAAACCAGTGGCTGAGTGTAAAGGGAAAAAAATAGTTAAGACGCTAAGCCCAATATAAATAAAGGAACGACAGTACATGGTTTGAAGCAATTATTTGTTGTTCTAAATCTCGTTAGTAGTTTTAGATTAAATTCCTAAATATAACAAATGTAAACAATGTATTGATCATCAGTCTTACTTTCAACAAATGCAGTTGAATAGGTTGAGTAACTTTTCAAGGAACATTTCCCCTACTACCCACTACACTTTTATTTTTATTGCCCATAGCGCATTTACCTACTTCTGTTCATCATTATCAAGCTGAACGAAACAAATGTATGTATCTGTTGTTGCATTTTGCATTTACAACGCACTCCCCTCTTTGATTCTTCAGTGTTAGAGCTTTCTAAATATGTTACAGGAGCCACGGGATAAATATGCACTGGTGTGACTTTACCCCTTCAAGCCACTCTCTCGAAGTAGGACCAAAGGTCATAGCTGTAGCATAATGTGGCGAGACAACTGTGGCTGTTTGGACCGATAATCAGAATATCAGGCGATGGATGACACGCGTGCACACGTGAGAGGGTGTTTCAACACTTCAGTGTCCCAACCACAGAGATTAGGAAACGTTTTTTATGTCCGCTTGCCCAGGAGACTTGAGCTGCGGTGCTGTGCAAATGCATGTAAGGTTTAATTTCCTTCACTCCGAGGCTTCTTTGTTATTCTGCGTGTTGTGTTGCGGCGTTTGAGAGGGATTGATTGCACTGGATCAGACTCGTTGTCTTCATTAGTTGCCCACAATAACCCACAGTGGCTTGATTTACAGTTTTGTTTTGTTTTTTCTTTCTTTCTGAAATAGTACTTTCATGAATATGATACAGACTCGAGGTAAGGCGCCTTGGATTTCTGGTCATCCAGGTTTAGCAAGCTTTTTCAAATGATTTGTCAGGATGGCGAAAACAACTCGGGTTACTATTGGCAACTATTTGGCTGTTTGAGGAATCTACTCTCTACACTGCACTTGAGAAATACATTTGTAAGACAATAATTAAAGCAACAAAAACGGTAGTTGTTACAGACATTATGAGCGAGGCGGCGTTATGTCCGTGTGACACGGAGGCCCATCACGTCTCTTCCTTGTTGTCTAGCATGCAGACTGCTGTTCTGAAAAGCAAACACCAGACGGCCTGTTTTTCTGCTGATTTGCTGACACTGTTGTGTCCGTGAATGCCGGGGACTGTACATATGTTGATGTTGCTCGCACTGCATAGTTAATTGTACTGTTTAATAAATCACAATTTTAATCTTTTCACAATGAATAGAACTATCTAGTGCGGTGATGGATGCTTTACTTTGAAAGTGCTTGTTCTGGTGAATCAAATTGAGCTCTCCGTATCTACAGTGAAATAGTTTGATTAACTATTTCAGCGATTTCAGACTGGATTCTTTGAACATTTATTTTATAATTCATGTAGCACATGTGAATTTCTTTTACAAGTATTTTTTAGAACAAACTAAAATGCATTTTTGGCATATAACTCTATGATTTTTAGCTATGTACTCTGATGTTGATAGTTAATGCTGTCACAAAAAAAAGAGCTACTTTAAAGTGTAAAACAACGCAGGTGGAGGCCCAGTTGTCAGAAGTGGATTGGGTGTCTACAGATCGCTATAGAGATCTGCGAAAGGACGACTCAGATTAGAAAAGTTTCTCAGAACAGCTTTAAACTGGCTTGACCTACACTTTAATGGGCTTTGGTGCAGATATGGGAACAGTCCATTCGAGGCCGGGTAGCCTGTGGACAGCCTGATGGGGAGTACTTATTGATAGAAACTTCAAACAAAACCACTTTGTGAACAGTGTTCTGGTACGTGATCAAGCTAGTCTCTGGCCAGTACATTGTGCAATGTGGGATGTTCAATATAAAACATCATCTGATGCAGGCGTTCTCAACCTTTTAGAAACTTCAGGCCAACTTCAAATTGTTAAATGAGAAAAAAAAACATGACTGTAAGGGAGAAAAAAATAAAGTGGGCTATGAGTATCTTATGCCCCTGCCAGCTGTAATGACCAAAATAAATATTCTGCTTACCCTCACCCATCTCTGCCTGCCATTATGAATCCAAATGTAATGTATTCAGGGTCATATTTCTTCACTACACTGGTGCTTTTACTGGCGCAAAGTTGTCTCCCACATCACTTTTGCTTTTCAAAGAAACGATCCATTTTGTGTCGCTGCATCCTCGGAAACGTTATTAGCTAACAGTTGCAAAACATATTTGTCTCCATATGATGTGTCTTAATTTGGGTGGAGATGTTCAAACGTAACCGGTCATTGAAATTATGCTTTGTTTGAATTACTTTGTTTTTACTTTTGTTAATTATCATGTAGATTTAGATTTTTATATATATATTTTTTAATATAACCATTTTTCAGTTACGCCACAGCCCACTAGATGACCCTCTGTGGTTGAGAATAGCTAGCTGATCTAATGCCATACATAGTCAGCATACAAGTTGTATAAACATGTGGCAGATGCCTAATATAGACTCCCAGACCTTTTCCCTTCACGAAGGGGTGGAGCCTTTCCCAGCATGCTTTGCAAAATCACAGAATCATCCTGGATAGGTCCCCAGTCTGTTGCAGTGCTAATAGTCCAAACACGGTCACATCCTCACCTAGAGGCAATTAAATGTTTACATTTCACCTGAGTTCAAATGTGTTTGACCTTTCACATCTAGATTGTGGGTACAAAGTCAGTGTGAACAGGACTTACCACAACTAAAATACAGCATTGTATAATTTTATTTCCTTCTTCCGAACCAAATTAACCAAACTACAGGTGTGAAAGCACCCTTAGCTTTATGAGACGTGTGCTTTTATTTTTATTTGAACTATGGAATATAAAACCTGAACCTGAACTATGCTAAACTTTTGTGTACTGTGCGTTAAAAAAAAAAATGTATGTCTTAGTTTGTTGAAATGTGTGTAAAATGTTGGATGCCAACAACCTTCTGTCTCTCAACCTTTTGTAAAAAGGTCAGGCTCAGGTTAAAAACGAGGACAGACACTAAAAATCTAAACGACACCGCTATGTTGACCAATGAATTGGTTAGCTTAGCTAACAAAATGCAGCCTGTTTGATGACCTGTTAGCTCAACCTCTGTTCTTCTGTCTCCATCAGGTCTGTAGTATTGGCTGACGGACCGTGTAAACGCGGCTTGTAAAAGGATCCCACCGTGGTAAGAAACACTACTGTTTGTTTATTGAACTTCTGAAAGCACAACAGACTTAAACGGACCACATCGTTTTGTCCACACTGTTCCATCAATCATTAATTGTTTGCCACTCTCGCCTCCCTTTTTTATTTTAACCCTCCTCCTTCATGCACATCTCTCAGTGAAGTTGTTTTCATTGCTGTGGCGCTGCCTCTTGTGTTTCTGCCCTCTCTCAGGTTGGTCATAGTGTATAGAAAGGAGCCTACTCAGCTCTCCAGGCTCCTCAGCTATGGCGCTGCTGGCCTACCTGAAGAGCCTGTTCATCCTGCAGTTGCTGATGGGCTTTGTGTTCGTGGTGAGCGGCCTCATCATAAACTTCATTCAGCTCCTCACCTGCATCCTCTGGCCAATAAACAAGCAGCTCTATCGCAAAATCAACTGCCGGCTGTCCTACTCCCTCTGGAGTCGTGAGTACATTCTACTCTTGTGTTTTTGCTATAGGTTGTAGTTTTCGTTAATGCAATACAAAAGTTCATATTTCAAAAAAATGAATAAAGAAAAGGCACTAGGTAGTTCGTCATCACACTTGACCTGGCTACCTGCCGTATGCATATCAATTATTTAGTTTCCTTTTAGCTCTGAGATAAATCTAAGTGCATATATCTATTTGGTGGGCAGTGGCTGCCCATGTGGGTTATTGTAAGCAGCTGAGGCTCAAACAGAGATACATTTACCCAAAACTAGCTCCATACAGCCGCAGAGTTGTCACTATGAGCAACTGATTTGTAGCAGAAATCTGTGTTATATTTATCAGCAAACTGAGGAACTAACCTGACATGTTTTTAAAGGACAATGCTGTGAATTGGTACTTGGCATAGTTCTCGTATTCAATACTATAAATAATAAAGTGTTGTCGGTACATTCCCAGTTCACATGATGTGTTGTCGTCTCTGTGCAGAGCTGGTGATGCTGCTGGAGTGGTGGTCAGGCACAGAATGTACCCTATACACTGACCAAGCTACGGTGGACAAGTTTGGCAAAGAGCATGTCATCACCATCCTCAACCACAACTATGAGATCGACTTCCTGTGTGGCTGGACCATGTGTGAAAGATTTGGCATCCTAGGGGTTAGTAATGTAGCAAAAATTAATCCAATTAATTATTTGTCGTAGTCGGACTTCAATCCTGATTGCGAGAAGTCCAAGTTTCATCCTTATTCACATATATATATATATACCCATATACCCATATACCCATCCTCCCTCTCTCTAGAGTTCAAAAGTGCTAGCCAAACACGAGCTACTGAAGGTTCCTCTGATTGGCTGGACCTGGTACTTCCTAGAAATAGTCTTCTGCAAAAGAAAGTGGGAGGAGGACCGAAAGACTGTCTTCAAGGGCCTGAGCCAGCTCAAAGACTATCCTGAATATATGTGGGTAGGTACACGTCAGACGTACTTTGTGTTAGTACTAAGCTGTGTGTAAGGTTTAGCGGTTTGCTTCGAGTCATTATCCTTCTACTACACATCCCTTTGAAAAAAAACCCATATCATGTACTTTTGCGATCACTCAACTCTTACCCAGTCTCAGAGTAGACTTCTTGGGAACAATCAGACATGTAGTTACCTGACTGCATCATGTCAGTGAAATGTAGGATGAAGTGGTTTTACTTTTTACATTTTTAATTCTGGTTAATTACAACTTGGGTTTCATTTTTGTAGCATATGCATTACTTTTACTGGTTATGACTATTGCTGGTTTCGCTCAAAACAAGTCCTACAGGGCAAGAAATAATTTATTCAAATGTGTTTCCACCCGTACGTTGAGTAATAATTCCTCGGAGCACAGAGGAAACGGTGTAAGCACATCTACACACCAAGTATAGCAGGTCAAAGGTCAACCATAAACTCGGGTATGACATTACCGTTTGACTTCGTTTTCTTTTTTTGAAACAATTTTGACTGACTAACCGAGGAGTTTGTTAAAAACCTGTTTTTAATTTGATGTCAGCTTGTGTTTATATATTCAGCCGTTCAATGTTATTACAACCAATAACAACAATTAAGTAAAAACTACAGAAAATAAGATCCAAGTTGTGATAAATTGGAATTTATTCATTCAATGTCAATTCTTAAGGATTCATAGGGATAAAATGCTCCATTCAAGAATATGAGGAAATGCAGAAGGCTGCCCTTTGACAGAGTTTCTCTCTCCTTGAACTCTACTTGTGTATCTTGATATACATACTCGTCCTACAGTACACCAGCTGTATTTAAAAGCTCTCAACAGGAGGGGGGGTGCTTCTCTGTTCCCTTTTTTTCTCTTTATTCTGGAACCTCATGAACTGACCTCTCCACTTTGCATAAACAGCTTCAGGCAAAACTGCTCTTTTCTGTGTAAACGAGCAAGTGGCAACTCACTTGGTGGCAGCAGGTCCTGCCGTCTGTTGTGCACCTTTACTGGAGGTGTAAAGCTCCGTGTGTTTCAGATTTTCACCTTGACTCAACCAGTTCACCCGCTGAGATTAGGCAGATCAGCAGTTGATCTAATTAACTTAAGTCAAGCATTAGGCCACTGCTGATGACATAGATTTTATGTGCTCAGACAAACAAGCTAAACACTCGGTGGAGTTGCCATCCGCTTGCCTATTGAGATAAGCTGCTAACCTTATTTCAGAAGTGTTACATTGAGGGGAATTGACCTGTGGTGAAGAAGAAGAAGGATAAGACTATATATATATCTATATCTATATCTATATAGATATAGATATAGATGTGTGCTTGTGCGCATTAACACAGCTCGTCTCCCTCCACAGTTTCTGCTGTACTGCGAGGGAACCCGCTTCACAGAGACGAAGCACCAAATCAGTATGCAGGTTGCAGAGAGTAAAGGCCTGCCCAAGCTCAAATACCACTTACTACCCCGAACCAAAGGATTCACCACCACAATGCAGTGTCTTAAGGGCACAGGTAGAGTGTAGAAACAAAGTTCATCATGCTCAGTTCACATATGAGTCGTCTGTTCTTAATCTGTGTTTCTCTTTCTTACAGTAACTGCTGTGTACGATGTGACTCTGAACTTCAAAGACAACCAAACTCCGACTCTCCTGGGCATCGTCAACGGCAAGAAATACAAAGCTGACTTGAGTGTTAGGTGAGTTCCACTGATGGCAGCCGTTTACCTTTTTTTGAATCATCACTTATTGTAATCATGATGCATTGCAACGCCAGCTGTACTGAGTTTCTTCAAATTGACCAATATGAAATGTATTCCAAAACCTTTTGGCCTCCTCCCAACTGCATTTTTGTCCCATAACAATGAAATAGACCGTACGGGTGCTTTGCAGCACGTTCAGCTCACGCTGAAATGACTGGGACAAGCAGTCTTTTGTCTGGGCAGCAACTCTTAGAGAGATGTAGTGTTTCTTCTTTGTACTCAACAAAAAGAAGAGTACAGGAAGATAGTTTGTTTTGTTTTGTGGTCACATGGTTCAGGAGACTAGAGTTAATTAAACATACCACTTTAAATAAATCCCTCAGCACAAAAATAGATGATCTATGGTGCAGAGTGTAAGAGAGTTTTAGGTGAGGGAGCCCTCTGGTGGTTAGAAACATCATACCAAGTGATTTTACATTATCATGAAATATTTTCTGTTGCAATGTACGTTACATCTTCTTGTCCATTATATTAGGATTCATGATATGAAGTTTTAGCTGAATGCCCTCATTTGTTACAAAAAATGTTTAAAGGAAATCTTCCTAATGTAATAAATTAATGGATAATGTGTGAATTTATTATATGTATAATTTACTGATAGTTGTAAAACAAAATTTTACAAGATACAAGTTGAACACATCCTGATAAAGTTATCAGTTATATTTTATAGTATTTTTTTACTGAGTGGCGCTTTAACACATCATAATAAAACTCCATACAACCTCTGTACAATAGCTGTTAGCATTATCAGAGTACAAATGAGGCGCACAAGAGTGTTTAACCACAGCTGTGTATCGGAACAACTCTAAGGGGGAGAAACAAAACTCGGTGACCAAGTAGTAAAGTGTGTGGTTGTGCCAAACCAATTCATCAGGTTTCAATGCACCTGAAGTTCACTTAACTTTTGAAGGTCATTCACCTTCAGCTCTCTGTGCATTTAAATTACAACGTAGATCAGCAAGTCAAACTGTCGTCCTGTTGTGTTTTGTCAGTTGCTCATTTTGTGCTCATTTCTCACTGTCGAAACCAAAACAATCTGACTGTTGGTTAGCTCGTGTCTAATCTTTGTAGTTTCAGGAATCTCACGGTCCGTTCCCAGTTTAAGACAATGTTTTTTTTGTTTTCTTTCCCAACCAGACGGTTTCCTGTGGAGGACATACCATCTGATGAGAAAGAGTGTGCAATCTGGCTGCACAAGCTCTACCAGGAGAAGGTAAACTAGGGGAACATTTAAAATGCTAGTAGTCGCCTAAATAACCTCAGGGAACACTTTCAGATACCTTCACTCACTGGCTGCGCACTGATGAGTAGTACCCATTCAAGCTGTTTGCATGTAGACCGGACATGTATTGAATCCTTATAGTATGAAAGTTCCTTTAAATGACCCTAAATGCATCTCTGGCCCTTGAGACATTTTGTTCTTATTCGGTATAAGGGAGGTTACTATGTTTCAGATGATCAAAAACCAATTCCTCTTTCTGTCCTGCTTAGGATGCCTTACAGGAAATCTACAAAAAGGAAGGCAAGTTCCCCGGACCCACAATAATCCCACGTCGCAGGCCATGGACGCTGCTGAACTTCCTGTTTTGGGCCACACTGCTGCTTTCGCCCCTCATCAACTTTGCTTGTGGAGTGGTCGTCAGTGGCTCCCCCCTCCTCATCATTGGCTTTATCATTTTCCTCATCATAGGTAGGTAAACTCTGTGCAAGCGGCCCTTAGAATGAACATTAACACAGCTTCCATCCTCTTGTGGATTGACCAGGAGGTTGTTAGACTTTACCTGGGGGGGGGGAACAAAAAAAACAAAAAAAATTGCTGAATGCACAGTTTTGTTTAAAGTTTGAATCGCTGTCCTCGTTTACTCAACTCTTTCTTTTTTCCTTTGCTCTCTCCCCAGCCTCAGTAGCTATTCGCCGCCTCATAGGGGTCACCGAGGTGAAGAAAACAGGCTCCAGTTACGGCAACCCGGGGGTCAAGAAAGAAGACTAAAGTGTGTGTGTCCCGCCCCCCACCCCACCCCGTCCCATCCGTGTGCAGCCGTTTCTGTGCGGTCACCCTGCGGTATCTCACCCCTACCCAACTCCATTCTCCTCCTACTGTTGAGTCAGTTGACAGGCAAGGGAGGAGACCCAGCCGTGACAACATGATGGAGACCAGAGTTAGACATACTAATGGCACTAGAGTGAGAGAGTGCAAGGAGGGTCTGGGGTTCAAGCTCTCTCTTGTAACACAGAACATGAGGAGGGGGAGATGCAGCACTGTATTCCCCTGCATCTTTCTTAATCCCACTGCCTACATCCACGTTCCATTAACTCCCGGTAACACCCACGTTTAAGCTCCTAACTTGTCGAGGTCATATGGACAGCCAGTCAGCCCATTTCCTGCTCTGCTCTACCAACCACTTCCTGTCAGAGTCATCAGCCAATCAGGGAGTGGTGACGTGCTCATTCTTTTTGCCCACAGAACCCAACCAGATTTGTATCTGATCTTTTCAATCGGAATCATCCGTGGTCGATGTGTTTCTGTAACATGCGGGACATCTCACTCCCTTTTTTTCACGTAGTGGGACTTGTAATGGGAACTGATGCCTTGAGGCCCAGCCTGCTTTCCTTACTGTTAAAGGGTCTGTTCACCCAAACCACAAAACTTTTAGGTATCCGGCCAGGCGGATAGTTTGGGTTTTTATGTGCCCTGAGTCTGAGATGGCCACCACTGACACTTCTACTGCTCCTCCAATACACTGTCGGTCCGTGAAGTGTTGACTACGCTGTAAAAGTACAATTGAAAACTTAACAGCAGTGTGTCTTTCCAGAAACCAATGTCTCTGTCTATGCTTGATCATTTCTGACAATTTCCGTCAGTTTCTATTTGAGAAAAAATAATCTTGTAATAATAATCTGATAATAATATTAACAATAGTAAAAATAAAAAAAAAATAAAATAAAAAAACGACCACATTGACATCATTGGATTATCCAAATAGGATTGTTTCTTGAAATGGACACTACAGTTTTTCAGGTATCATTTTAAATAATTTGAGCACCCCCACTGACATTCAGTCCACCTCCATTGCATTTGGTTAGCAGCAGAAGTCTCAGGGCAGAGATCTCTAAACATAAATCCCACATCATCTCCAGGGCTAGATACCGCAAGGGTTAAGTGGGAAATGTTTTTGTTTTTATCTCAAGATTTTGGTGAACTGATCCCTTAACGTCTTGGCATGGAGAGGCTGGTGTCTGCTAAACTAAAGCAAGGGCTCCGAATGTGAAAACTGTCCTCATCAAGGACCCCTACCATCTGTTACAGGTCTCATTTGTAGCCTGCAGCACCAACTCCCACGGATTCATTGACACATTTCTGTTGTTGTTTTCCAGTTTCTGTTCCTATTTTCAAGTGCTTTACACAAATAGGAATTTTGCATACATAATAACATTTCATTTTACCCCCTAAATGTGATGTTAATTCAACCAGTAATCCCAGTCCAAACACTGAAGCTGTTCAACTTACCGCCCTCCTCCTCTGATGCCAGCGTTGGCCGTTTGAATGCAGTGCACACTGCTCTGTTCTGCTTTTGTGTTTTGAATTTCAGTGTGACCAGATTCCAGAAAAAGGTCATGAACTGTCTTCATGTAGCCTCGCAGCTGTTGGCCAATCATTTTTTTCTTTCCAGACATAGACTGTAGTAGTGATGTTTTAACCTTTGCCTTAAATCAAGCTTGCTCAGGCAAGGGATTGCTCATCTGCTGCCCCTTTTTAAAACAGCACCCATCTTTTACCTCTGCATTATGTTCTCTTCCTCCCATTACAGTGCATGACAGAGCAGTGTGCATTCATTGGGTTAGATCACCAAAGCGAATGAATAATTGAAAGCCATGTTTATTTAGGTGGAAATCTAGGAAGTTGTTGGTTTGTTGCTTCCCCGTACGTAGCCGTCAGATAAAGGAAGCTGCTCACAAAGCGTGTGCAGGCAGCTTTGTTTCACTGGATGTCCTAGCCATTGTTGTTGCACAGCTCCATACATTTCACCATTTTATAATCGGTCATACCAGAGTTGGTTGTTTTTACCGCAACAAATTAAACGTTGGCTGCTGCAGTACATGAGTGGATCTCTTCCAGTGTTAAAAGCCAGTTTTCCTGGTCCAAAATGCAAACAATGGTAGCAAGACATGGAGGGGACATTTTGTGTCCTGCTCTCTCCTCCCCTCTCCGCCCGCTCCCGTGCCACATGTAGTGTTAATCATTTAATTTTTCACTCCTCAGCAGCAATATGTTGTGTACACCCTCTCTGTGGAGTCATCTCAAACCAGACCGATTTCATACAAGCCTTAATAGACAGTGCTGCTTAAACTTTGTGTGAAAACGTAGACGCTAACTGAGCCCCTGTTGTGTCATCCTGTATAGCTAGCAAGTTGCTGGAATTAGTTGCCAAGCAGCTTGTTCAAAAGTTAATCAAAAAGAAATGAGACTAGGAAAAGTCTGCTCTTGTGCACAAAGAGCTTTGTTTGTAATCGGTTCACATTTTTTACAAGAAGATACTTTGCTTTACATATTTGTTTACAGCTTTAGTATCTTGGCCTGCTATCTTTTTTTCTCAAGAGATCTGATCAGATACCAACGCAGTCCAATTCATCCTGTCATTCAGTAAAAATCATATTCAGAAGCAAGAAGAATGCTGAAAAGTTAAACAAAGTATTTAGAATAACTTTTTACACTGGATGTTTTCTATTCAGTAAAGGAATATAAATGTAACTTGTGGTTGCTGTTTTCTTTCTGAGGTCTCCAATGGAATTAAATAACATTACAAATTGACACAATTTACTGACTTCTTTTTTTTTTAATCGAGTTAGTGGCACTTCTTGTGTCAGCTTTTGTTTTGTTTTCTAAGGCTATTATGTTTTCTTCAATTAAAACACTTGATAATATTAAAGGATTTAATCACACAGCAACTCTTACTCTTTTGACTTATTTGTATTTGTGTGAGTTTCTCTGTTTGCACAGTAGGTCCGATACAAAGACTGTAGCTCAGTGTGAGTCTACACAAAACGTGTTTCCACCGTTTCCTCCCTCCATCTTGTTTCATCCATCAACAGAACCATTTTCGCAGAGGAACATTTACATCTATCCTCCGTCATTTATAATGACATCCACAATTTTCCATTAAGATGGTTTGACAGCATGACGAGATGGTGTGAACTGAAAATATGTACAAATGGATGATGGTGACTGTCACATTCACTTTTAGAAATTGTAGAGATACAAGTAGCTGTTCTTAAGCAGTAAACCTTTTGAATGACACATTAACCAATCGTCCCTCAAATGTCTTGGGGACATTTTTGAAATATAGTCAGAGGACGTGTGACAGGATGTTGAGAGACTGTATAAATATGTACATAATGTAAATGATTCTGATCACTTTTAGAAATGGCAGCAATGCTCTTCTGTTTTTGTTTTTTGTTGCAATAGTTCTTTTGAATGACGGGCCTTGAGTTCAGGCTACAACCAAATGTTCCGCTGTTGGAGAAGCTACAGCAGAAGAAGATTTAAACTGAGCCGTCCTCCGGGGTTCACTTTACCAAATTATCTGCAAAGGTTATACGTGACACTGGCTCACCTGTCCGTGACACTGGCTCACCTTTCCGGTTTGGAGCTGTAATTGCCTTCAGTGATGCCTCTTCTAATTAAAGCCACAGACAGACAATGCTGTAGGCATGCACAGATGATGCTTACATAGCGGTTTTTTCCAACTTTGTAATTAATCATGGTTTCTTACTGTAGTCAATTACTTTTTTGCATGATGTGCACCAGCGCACGGTCACTGAATCGAGTTAATTCTAACTCAGGGACTCTTTATTGAAGACTGGCAATGCAACAGCTGTGGCATTAACTCTGAATTTGAACCTGAATAAAAAGGCTTTCTGAGGAAGCTGAAAAGTGTGATTCTTGCTTTTGTGAATGGTATACTTGCTGTTCAAACCTCTTGATTTGTCTTCTTTAAAGGCCCAGTGAACCTTGGTTTCAAGTCATGTTTTTTTTCTTCTGTACAATATCAAATATGACTAAATAAGCAACAATCAAAGCTACTTTTGGAGAAAATAAAACATTGTAAGGTATTACTTATTAAGAGTAATGTAGAAAAACTCATCAATACTGTGTGGGTGTGGTTTGATCAGATTAGACAAACGTTTCAACTGGTTACTCAAATGTTACTCAGCCCTGATTGGTGCACAGAAATATGGCATCACCTTTTTTTCAACTGAGCCCCGCCCACCTCGAATTAGGAGAAGAGCACATATAGAAACACAGAAGATAGAGAAAACGTGTTTTCAGTGCTAAGTGGTTCCACTGTTTGTGATGATTACATCTCTACTTAGAGAGATAATATGTTTATAGACTTGAATGACTGGTTGAGTTGGCTGGACTTTGACCACTTATCCGGCAGAAAGCTGAGTTAAACATTAAAGCGCAGCTCTACATTTAGGAAGGACATAGTGGTCTTTGACGGAATGAAAGATGGAAGGAAGGGTTTCAGTGGGCTGCAGAGCAGAAACCAGGAAAGGTATGCTGTTGAATTACATTTGGTCTTATCTTTAACACTTAACTGAGTATTAATTAGTAGCATTGTGTCTTTTAGACAGTTGTATCACAGTTTTATGACTAAGTTTACGGCTGTCAAAAAGGAGCAAGCAAGAGCACAGACCTGACTAAACAATCTCCCAGCAAGGTCTATGTAGTTGTTATCCTTCATTAATTGAGTATGCCCAGCTGTCATGTTCAAATTTCTAGTTTTTCTGAGTTTCAAGACTTCTCATTCCTGCTGGTTTACAAGTTGAGATTGAAAGTTAACTCTTGACCTTTTTCAAAACAAAAAAACAAGTCCAACAGTCCATTTTGTAGCTGTTCTGGAGCTTTCAATTATATCACACACTCTTACTCATAAACTACTGTTTACATTGTCCAAAATGAACTTTTAATTTTAATCCAAATTCATTGGAAAATATTTGAGAATTTGGTTTGTTCTTGATATTTGAATACATCTTAATATATTTAATGTTTATTCAATAAGATTTCAATACATGTTTTTAGGATATAGTTAGCATTTACAATACCTACATGATAGCAAGACTATGATATGATGACATACAATATTGGCACTGCTGTTGAAATATCTTGTCTGCTGCCAGGGGACAAACGCTGTCTTCAGGAGCTGAGGATTGTCCTCCTGGGGAACGACTGGCTGGAAAAGAGTTTGACAGGAAACACTATCCTCGGCCGCCAGATGTTTGATATCAGCAGAGACGTGAAGATGTGTGTTCGGAGACAGGGGGTTCTTGAAAATAGCCGTCCAGTTATTATCATCAATAGCCCTGAAAGGTGGATCCACTACTCTTTCCGAGACCCCGGCCTGGTGAACGACAACATGACAGCCGGCATGACCATGTGCCCGCCAGGACCTCATGCCTTCCTCGTGGTCATACCCATCAGCCCTCACCGAGGCAGGGAGTGGACAGTCGAGGGTGCTCTTGAGCTGCTTAGCGATACAGTGTGGAGAAACACGATCGTAATATTCACCAGATGTGAGAGACTGAGAGGGTCGTCCGTAGAGGGCTACACTGCGAAACACGGGTTTCTCAAAGCGGTTTTGGAGAGGTGTGGTCATAGATACCACCTTTTGGACACCAGCATTTGGGGAGAAGATGACGGTGCTCAGGTTGCAGAACTTCTGGAGAAGATTGATGCAATGGTTGCAGGAAACGTAAAGGCCGGAGGAGTTGGTTGGTTGACAACAAATGAGGAAGTCTCTAGAATAACTGGGAAGGAGAGGAAAGAATTAGAAGAGAGGGCGATTCTGAGGCAGATGAATGTGCAGAAGTCCAGAAAGACACTCAGATCCCTCATGGGTAAGTACCAGTTAATCAATCAATATTTTATAGTAACACTGGATCCAATTCCTCTCAGCTTTACCAGCCCAGTTGTTAGGAAAAAACATTGTCATTGTGCATTTTTTCAAACTCATGGATATGTTGAATGTCTATGTGGTCGCTCGCAAGGATAAATATTGACTTGCAACTCCAAATTAATGTTGATTTTGGATCTGCTAGATGTAAATAGGTTGTATGCTAACACATTTGCCACATCAAGTTAAAAGGTGGTAAAACATCATACTGTGTTGTGCTTACAGCTGGTTTTGCTGCATCCAAGTGATCAAATATTACCTGTTATTGCAGGCTTACGTTAACATGGTAAAGTTACATTTGAATACTCTCGAACTCAACAATGTTATGGTTTTTCCGAGTAATATCCAATGAAGTTTCTTAAAACAAAGCTTTCCCTTTTTGAAAGAGTTCGGGCACCCTTCACCTATCCAATCTGATCCCTTTGTCATTGTCATTTTTCAAAGTGCATCCAAACATCGGATTATTCCAAGATTATATTGTTGCCTAAATCCTGCATTTTATTTTATTTTATCCAGGAGAGTCTCCGCCGGTCTCAGTGCTTCGAGTTCTCATCGTGGGACCAAAGCAAGTTGGGAAAAGCTCAGCTGGAAACACCATTCTTGGAGAGGAAGCATTCCCTGCTGGACTTCCAACATCACAGTGCACTGAGGGACGGGGAGAAGTTCTCAAAAAGCAAGTCACTGTGGTTGAGGCTCCTGGCTGGCATGGGAGATACTGTTCAGAGGACACTCCACGGGAGGTCCAACAGCAGATTACCCACAGTGTGTCTCTGTGTGCCCCCTTTCCCAATGCTGTCCTGGTGGTCGTACGCAGCGATGAGACGTTCACTGAAACGGACCGGTTGAGAGCGGAGGAACACTTGAGCTTGCTTGGAGTTTGGGGGTGGACTCGAGCCATCGTGCTGTTTACTTGGGGAGACAAACTGGGAGTCACTCCCATTGAGGAGCACATTGAGAGTTGGCCTGCCCTTAAATGGTTGGTGGACAAATGTGGGAATAGATATCATGTGTTTGATAACTCAAACAAGGTCGGAGATATTCAGGTGAAAGAACTGCTGGAAAAGATTGAGGAAACAGAGGTGGAGAATGACACTGGAGAGTTGTTGCGTAGTTTTATAAAACTCCAAGAAACCAACCAAAAGCTGGATCAAAGCTCCAAAAATAAAGCAAGACAGCTCAAGAAGGCAAGGAGGGACATTGATCTGCTTACACATACAGCCACGGAGAAGGACAGCATAGTAGAGGACATGATTAAAACAGCTAGAGAGAAAGATGAGCAGATTGAAGCTCTGAAAGCGGCGAGGGAGTCAGAAGAGAGGAAAGATAGAGACTATGAAGAAGAGATTGGCAGAGGATTAGCGGAGGCTAAGAGGGAGAACAACCAGCTCAAACAAGTAATTATGGGGAAAGAAAGAATGATAGCAAGCCTGTGTGAAAGATGTGCTGTGAAAGATGATGTGGTTAAAGCTACAAAGCAAAGCAGTGAGGTGGAAAAGGAAGTGCTAGAGGAAAGAGTGAAGGAACAAGAGCAAGAGACAGCAGCCTTTAAGGAGAAGTGTGGGAATGAAGAAAAAGCCCTTGATGAAATGATGATGAATCAGAAAAGAGAAGCGAAGGAGTTTAAAGAGACAATTAAACGACTGAGGGAAGAAAATGAAGAGAGAAAGAAGGTGTTGAAGGCCACAATCGAAGGGATGCAGATGCACTATCAGAAGAAAGAAATTGATAGAACAAATGGGACAAAAACTGTGGACTTTAACAAAAGTAACCCACACAGGAAAACAATGACGGACCTCAAGTCATTAGAGGAGCTTTCCCGACAACAAAAATGGGCGATTGCGGTGCAACTGAGCCACCATGGAGAAGAAGAAGCTAAACCCAGTGAGTACAAACTCATCGGCAGCACATATCCTGAGTGGTATGATCCTGGTGTAATTATTGAAGTAAATGTAACCTCTTTCATTCACAGAGACAGAAAAGAAAAGACTGGTTGTGTTAGACAATGACATCATGCTACATGAGAAGGTGAGAGAAAATGGCTGTATTTTTTATTTGTAATAGAATGAATTAGCCCAAACAGATCAATTCAATCTTTGTTGAAAACTGCATCAGGGGAGGAGTGCAAAACCTTCTTAAATGTTTTATCAATAAGCTACCTTTTCTGTCTAAAAGTAGCTTTTAGTCAATTGCAAACAGTCTTCAGTCTGGCTTTAAATTACCCCGTAGAACTGAAACAACTTTTTAAATAATTTTGAATGATCTTCACTTAAGTGTTGACTCATTAGGGAACTCATTTAATCTTGCCTTGAGCAATGTGTGGGCATTAAAGGTACTGGCCTCACATGGTTCCAGTCATACCTGTTGGGTTCCTCAAGGCTTCATGTTGGGCCCTATCCTCTCTTTGTTGTATCTGCTGCCCTTGAGGTCACAGAATACTTATTTTCAGTGTTTCACTGATCATGTACCAAAACAGTGGCGACCGAGCCTTTGAGGCAGCCCCGAATGTTTGGAACGGCTCACCTTTTCTTATTAAAACTGTTCAGACTACAGAAACATTGAAGGTGCTAATGAAGACCCACCTCTTCTCGCTGGCGTTTGATTGATTTGAGCTTGACTCTGTCTTCTGTCTGACAAGAGCCCCGCAGGTCTGGTTGATTTTCTCAGGGTGCAGTGTCGCACTAAAAAGAAGTATTTTGTCATGAACAAGATACCTGCTGTTGCCACTAGTTTCATAATCAGGGTATGCCTATCCTTGGTCCTTTGGGATCAGGTCTATTTTTTGAATTTTAAATTAATTAATTCATCGGGTTTGGTTTTGAGACACATTCTTCTTGCAAACAGATAATGAGTTGACCCAATGCAGTCAAACAATATACTACAGACCAGTAGTGGCTGGTGACTAGGAGGAAAACCAGTCAACTGTCAGTAAACTGCTGCGTGTGCAGTCCGTTGCTCATTCAGGGATCCAGTACCAGGTGAGTGGAGTGCAGGAGGACGTCGGGCCCAGAAAGCCACCGTGGTCCTGCTGGGGTTCCAGCCTGGAAAGCTGAGGCGGCCTGAGGCGTTCGGGGAGACACTGGGGAGCGCTGTTCTGCTGGTGCAGCCTTGGACCTCAATATCAGCTGCACTGGCTGGACATGAGAAAAATGTATTACATGAAATTGATAGAAGAGGCCCCACCCTAAGGAGCCCGTCCCCCTCTTCCCACCAGCACCACTTGCTTGCCTGCCCTGCAAGTATCGCTGTTATCGCATTTGAATCAGAATTTTTCCAATGGATTGTTTTTTTTGTTTTTTTTTCAAAGAAGAGAAATAAATATTTATTATTTATTTATTTATTTAATATTTATTATATTTATTTATTTAAGTGGTACAGGGATTTGGTGATGGTTTATTTCAACAATTACTCTTATTTATATTTTGATCCTCTACTTTCCTCTCAAAAATAGAGAAGGGGCATCCACCTCTACTGACCAGCTTCCTCTGCTACATACACCTAAGTACAGATTCTTTATCAGGTATAAGATATAATGCCCTTAACGTATACTAACACAGTGATTCTCAATGTGTCCGTAGACAGAGAGTGCTGACCAAGAGTGGAAACTTGAGGCTGACTGGACTCCTTCGTGGCTGAGGGCGGGAAGTGCTGCTCTTGGAGCTGTTTTTGGGACTCTTGCTAGCTCCTCCAGGGGGACCACAGGGATGAGTACCAGGTTAGCTGTTGGGGCTGCAGCTGGGGCTCTGCTGGGCAGCTTCCTGGTCCGAGGAGCCGGGCTCCAGCAGGGGGAAATGGAGTCAGACACCAACAGCAAGTAAATCTCTACGTTGAGACTTGAGATGCCTTCTGAGACAGCATGTACATAACATTCCTAATTAGTAGCAGAACATCTCGGGGGAATTTAAGTGTAATTCCGGAAATAATTTCTCCATCAAGCAAGGTCTGCACATATTCACACCAGGTCTGATCAGACAGAATAAATTAAAACATCTGTGTGGATGTTTGTTTTTTAAATGTAGACATGTTGAAAGGATTCTAAACATTTAAGCTGTACTTGGAATATTTGTATAAATGGAGAAAGCTCTACTCATTTTACACAGCAAAACTGAAAGCATGCTGTATAATGTGGCTCAGTCTCAGTGAATAACTCATCAAGGTTCAGCTTGTGTGTTTTTGACATGGTTGCTCTATGTTGTGCTATGCTGTGGGGTAAAAACAAGCATATTCTATTAATTACATTTCTAATGAGGCTCAAACAAAAGCCTTAAGACAACAGTTTATTTTATCCTCTACATCTTCTGATCTGCATGTCAGGATATTTACTATTTTGTGTGATGTTTCATAAATTTCCACGATTAAAGGCACTAATTGCATTACAGACAAGATCAGAACAAAAAACATATATATATATATATATGTATATATATATGAACAAGAGTGAAAGTTAAATGCTTTGTCAGTATGCATATATTGAGACCTGCATTCCTCATACATTTCAGGGAAACATTATAATATAATATAATATAATTATAATATTATAACATATCTTGCTAATATGTGGAATTTTTCTTTGACACAATAAATGTAATTACCTAACCAGGGACTTATTAGCTTCAGCTCGATGCTGTGTATACAATACAACATTACATCTGTTGCATTACTTCCTTCAATCAAACAAAAATTATAATACATAAATTAGAGTTGAAATTGAATGGAAGCAGTCATTTTTTTTTAACATACACTAAACCTAAAATTCTGTTTCGTATCTTTGTCAGTTTAAATCCATATATTAGAGGATTCATCACAGGAGGAATGAGCAGGAATTCTATTGCGATGAAGTTTTGAATGCTCTGAGGTACATCTGCGGAGCCAAATCGCATATACATCAAATCAAAAACTATTACCACAAGGAATGTGACTAAAGACACTACATGAGGCACACACGTCTGCATAAACTTTGCCCTGTCATCTTTGGACCTCACACAAGTTCTGATTATATGCATATAAGTCCAAATTGTGAATAACCCATGAGACACATAAATTATAATTGTTGCATATGACATAATATTACTTGAAACAATGTCAGTGTCAGGGCAAGTGAGTTTGACAATTATCCAGTTCACACAAAAGAGTTTCGGAATTTTTGCACCACATAACTTTAGTCTTGACGTGAGCAGAACATTGATGGAGAAAATGCTAAAAGGTGTTAGCCAGGAGAAACATATCAGCTGAGAGAGCCTCCTCTTTGTCATGACAGAGTTGTAGTGAAGTGGTCGACATATAGCCAGATACCTGTCGTAGGCCATGACTGCTAGAATGGATAATTCACAGCAAGCAAATGAATACATGACAAAAGCCTGTAAAAGGCATCCTTCATATGAGATCTGTTGAGAGGAAGACAGCAAATCTAAGAGCAATTTAGGGTAGAAACCTGTGGTTCCATAAAGTCCATTAAAGCAAAAACTGCACAAAAGAATGTACATGGGTTCATGTAGGTTTTGATCTGAGATAACAATCATGATGATAGAGATATTGAAAAACAAAATCGTACAGTAATACAGTAAAGTGAGTGAAAAGATAGCAATTCTGTAATTCATTGTCTCATTTATCCCTGAGAGAATGAAAATTCTTACAACAGAAACATTATCCATGATTTATAGAGCAAATTATCACAGTTTTGAAATATATTACAATGTTACCTGTCCAGTGTCACAACATACAGTACATTAAGTGGTTACAGAGCAAGGCGTTAGGTAGTAAAGTGCTCTGACTCTGGTCTGCCTCCACACCACTTATTATTCACAGCTTTGACTATGACAACACCACATTTGGGAATTCAAACTTTGAACACTTGAGGATGAGTGATTAAAACGACTAGCGGACTAGTCTCTCCAACATGAAAAAATAAAAATAAAAATGATTGTCTCAAAAAATCTGCAGCTACATTACAAATGCAAAATAAGTATCACATAAAATCTGCCTTCTGATGATAATACATTTTTTTTGCAGAGGCACAGTGTCATTATCTCATTGGTGTTGGTCATGTGTGGGCACCTTTGGGTTGCAACCTTTGATTATTTTCATTATAAAATTAGAATAGATTTCATAATATATTACTAATTAATGTATTATGTGATTGAATTGTCTTTTTCACATGGCCAAATTTAATGCAATTTTGCTCGATTTACTCAAGCACACTGTAATTTAAATGACACAATGTATTTGACGTTAAAGCACAAATGTTTGGAAATAAATGTATACATTTCCTGTTTAGCTGGACATACAGCTTCTCTGTTCCTATGACTAGAAGAGGTGTTCGACTGTAAATGTGATTAGGTGCACCATCAGTGAAACTCCTCCTTGTGGAAGTAAATACCTGTTGTTTTACTGAAAAGTGATATTCTGCTTGTTGTTGTTAACCCTTAGAGACCCACATTATTTTTAAGGGGGATCTTTAGGGAGAGGTAGCAGGTAAACAGTATATACCACATAGAAGTGGTGTACATCGTCTGACAGCTGAGAAGCAGCTCAGAACTGTCAAGTTTCTCTAGTCTTTATTCAGAAATAAAAACGAAATAATTTATTTATTAATTAATTTAAATAAATAGTGAAAGTGGAAAAGGGCTTAGAACAATATGATGGAAGTATGCGTTCCCATGCTCATTTATGTCTGATAAGTTGTTGCAGCGATTTTGTTCTAACAATTCCTACTAACTGAGAATTGATAAAAAGGATAAGGATATCCCTCAGATATAAGAAATACATCCCCTGAATGACCTTGGTTTGTATATCAGCAGGTCATTTTATACAGTGATGTCGAGTTTTTAAAAAAGGTCTCACTAAGTGAATGGCCACTATGGGGACTAACTACGCTTGCATCGGCTCTCCTGTTGTAATTCCTAGTTGATTGTGCTGCTCAGCTCAAACCGGGGCCAAGCTCACAATCAACCTTCACTGAAATGGCTTTAGGACACACGTGGCACAGGGCGGGAAGATCACAAACAGCTTGCATCAAACAATCATGCACTACTGGGAATCACAACACTCCAGCAAAGGGATGTCACCAGCATCGCCGGCAGCAGCAGGCGCCGCATCTGCTACAGTAACAATTCAGCGAGAAAATTAAAGCATGCCAAGAAACCTGCCACCTGCCACCTGCCACCTGCCATCTGCCACCAAGGACTGGGTAAGACTGAGACGCTCTCATCGCAACAACAAGCTCCAATCTGTCTGGTCTCCTGCAATCCAGGTTGCCAGTCAGCTGGGCCCGGCTTCATTCCAGTTCTCACCCCAGAAGGAAACAAGCAATACCTCGGGACCTCCAGGCATTGCCTGCTGCATGAATGGACACTGCAACAGTCCAAAAGGTCCAAAAATTCCTTCCGCCTTCACCGCTAGAACACAGAGAACCGCCACTGGACAGTGCCTGAGCGTTGGTGCGGAAACACAGAGTAAGTTACCTTACGTTGTTACAGTTGTACTGACCATTTTTTCTCACCATAAACAGGAAGATTCCAGTCTTTGCAGAAGCGTATTTTAGGCCAGAAGCAGGATAACAGATTTTTATGAAGGTGAAAAATGGAAAGGTTCCACAAATTGGATGTAGCTCTCAAAACATTTTTGACGGAGAATGATTCCAGTTGTTCCTTTATGTTGCTATAAAATTAATATTTAACCACGACGCAACTAAGTGGGCCTCTTTTTTTCATTTGTTATTATAATACTCTGTTTTTTGTAAGAGTGGCCTCTACAGAAAGGTCACAGAAGCAGATAGAGAAAGAGTTTCTTTGTAATGTTGATTTAAAGGCAGCAATCAGCCAGAGGCCGGATCATTATTTTTGGTGTTTCAAGTACTTTATTGTCATATGCAAAACAATAACAGAGAAGGAGTTGTTGGCAGTGGAATATTAGATCTCAGGCTCTCTCCAACAATGCTCATTTACATGTATAAAAGAATAACGTGCAAGTAAAAATGTCAATTTAAAACATAAAGTAGTACATAAGTTTAAAAATAGGGATAACATACGACATATACAAAACATAAAATAAAATAATATGTAATGTTGGTAGGCAGTAATTGCATGATTAATAAACTGAAATGTAAACAGGGAGGGAGTTATATAGTAAGTTTAAGTTTGCAAACAAAGATTGTTAAACCTGGAAACATGTTTTTGCTGATCCTAAAACCAATGCACCTGATTCAAGTGTACTTAAAAAAAAAAAAAAGTTGAGTTCATTTTCATGTGGTGATGAATAAAATATTCAGTCCTGGATGAGGCGCCACAACAAGGAAGCTCCAGTTCAGACGGTTACATTTACAAGTAAATAGGTTATAACTAACATCTTCTGGTCCGGTTACTTCGGGTAGTTAAAGTGCACCAGTGTATGTGTGTTTTACGATATGATATAGAAACATCAGAATGAGGAGCGGTGACATTACAATGAGGAAGGAAAATGGGCTCTTTTTAAACGGTGCTTTTACTCATTAAAAGGTTTCTACAAATTTCTGTTTTACGATAAATTAATTACATGCAGGAGCAAATCATAAAAATATTACACTTTGTTACTCAACATATATTGAGGCCTGTATTCACCAGATTGGGATTTTCTGCAGGCATTTTCAGGAAAACCTTAACCCAGAGATCAGCAAAAACATTACATTTTTCTTTTTAACATTAAATTGACTTAGAGATTAAATTCAATGGAAGGTCATTTTCTTTCAAAGTAAACTAAACCTAAAATTCACCACAGCATTAATGGTTACAGTAAAAAAGGGTTGCACTGGGCTGAAGCTACACCCCCACCAAAGTCTGTTGTCCCTCTACACCTTCTACTATATCACCTTTGGCAACAACAACAAGTAGCACTGGGAATTAAAACGCAAAGCTAGACAACAAAGATATTCACAAAGAAAGGGCCCATGTATGTTCAATGATTTATTTTCCTCATTTATGACCGTATCGTGGTTGTGGTGATTCACACTGTTTGGAGAACCTTTTTTTATTGACAATATAATTTATACACTCGTTCATAGCCTGATTGCTGACTCCTCACTCCTCTTAACTTTGCCTTGAAGCAGGCACATGATCAACAACTGCTTCAGTTTGGAATCGTGCTTTCTTTAGGGATTAGGAATTGTTCCTGTCCAGATTTGCGTGCCTCAAACGTCGGTCCAGTAGTATTTTCTGCTCTATTTTTCCATCAACACTGATGAATATGATAATGGCTCAATGGGGTATTGCTTAGTTTTTTTGCATAGCAAATGCATGTGGTTGAGTATGAGAGAGAGACAATGGCAGCGCTCACAGCAGACAGGTGTTGGCGATCAGTAAAGTGCTGTGGTGTAGTGGCAGTAAATGTACATTGTCGGTTACATTTTTTTATCCATGAATAAAAACTGCAGAAAATACTCCTTAATACCTAAGAATTTCCAGTGTTTTGCTTCCTAGCTGCTGGGCAAAAGTGAAGGGAGAGGATGCAAAATGTAGATTTTTATACCGATATTTATTCAGTGCCTATTTAATTGAGCATTAACCTCGTGTGTCTGCACGTATTGTCAAAAAGATAGACTTGAAGAGGAAAACGCTTAAGGCCTCAGTTGACACAGCTGAGGCACAAGCCTGCAGGGAGCCAGTGCTAACAGCTGCACAGATACAAATGAGAGTGTATCAGTTGCGTGAGACCCATGAGGGAAAAACATGTGACACACTTGCTGTCTCGACGCGGAGTCAGACAATTGTGGTTTGTTGCACTCTACTGGGAGCAGTTAGTTGAACAATAAGTATGTCTTTACGGGTAGTGAAACTAATAGCATATTCTTTAAAAAAAATGTGAATAATTTTAATTCACCTACATGTGCAATGCAGTTATATGTAGTGATGCAATTAAATATTCAGTCCTTTCAGGATGAAGCACCATGACAAGAACGCTCCAGTTCAGAGAGTTACGTTTACGTGTAAATAGGTTATGCAACCCACATCTTCTGGTGAGGTTGATGCAAAAGTTAATGTGTATTTCACTATTTAATGTGATGTAGAAATATGAGGATGAGTTGTTGGATTATGAGGCAGGAGAATGTGCTCTTTTTTTTAACAGAGCGTTTGTCCCTTGAAACGTCCGCACCAATTCCTGGTTTACAATAATTGCATTACATGCAGGAACATAACATACAAATGTCCAATTGGTCATACATGTTACATGTAGCATATCAGACATACACATAACAGATTAAACACAGCATGTTGCGTTGTTTGTTGAGCTTCAACAAACACTGAAAATTGAAACGCTTTGTTAGTCAACATATATTGAGGGTTGTATTCATAAAGTCATGTAGAGCAGATTGGAACATTCTGATATATCCTCAAACAAAAACATCTCATTTTCTTTCAAAGTAAAATAAACCTAAAATTCTGTTTCGTATTTTTGTCAGTTTGAATCCATATATTAGAGGATTCATCACAGGAGAAATGAGAAGGAATTCTATTGCGATGAAGTTTTGAATGCTCTGGGGTACATCTGTGGAGCCAAATCGCATATACATCAAATCAAAAAGAATTACAAAAACGAATGTGACTAAAGAGACTAAATGAGGCACACACGTCTGCATAAACTTTGCCCTGTCATCTTTGGACCTTACACAAGTTCTAATAAGATGCATATAAGTCCAAATTATGAAAAACCCATGAGCCAAATAAATGAAGATTGTAAAATATGCAGCTATGTTGTTTGAAAAGGTGTCAGTGTCAGGGCACGTAAGTTTAACAATTACCCAGTTCACACAAAACAGTCTGTCAATTTTTGAACCACATAACTTTAGTCTTGACGTGAGCAGAACATTGATGGAGAAAATGCTAAAAGGTGTTAGCCAGGAGAAACATATCAGCTGAGAGAGCCTCCTCTTTGTCATGACAGAGTTGTAGTGAAGTGGTCGACATATAGCCAGATACCTGTCGTAGGCCATGACTGCTAGAATGGATAAATCACAGCAAGCAAATGAATACATGACAAAAGCCTGTAAAAGGCATCCTTCATATGAGATCTGTTGAGTGGAAGAAAACAAATCTAAGAGCAATTTAGGGTAGAAACCTGTGGTTCCATAAAGTCCATTAAAGCAAAAACTGCACAATAATATGTACATGGGTTCATGGAGGTTTTGATCTAAGTTAATGATCATGATGATAGAGATATTGAAAAGCAAAATCATACAGTAATACAGTAAAGTGAATGTGAAGAGAGTTACTCTGTAATTATTTGTCTCATTTAGCCCTGATAGAATGAAAATTCTTACAACAGAAACATTATCCATGATTAGATCACATATTTTCCCACCTGTCTCCTCAAATTCTACTTTCCCAGCATCACAGCATTAATGCTTACAGTAAAAAAGGGTTGCACTGGGCTGAAGCTACACCCCCACCAAAGTCTGTTGTCCCTCTACACCCTCTATTATATCACCTTTGGCAACAACAACAATTAGCACTGGGAATTAAAACGCAAAGCTAGACAACAAAGATAATGTAGGAGTTATCAAAACAATTACACTGTGTCTGTGTTTCATATATATATAAATACATACATTTATATATAAATACATTTGAGCCCTAGGTTGGATATCAGATACCATATATATCTATATATATATAGATATATATAGCTGTATATATATGGTATCTGATATCCAACCTAGAAATATAGATATTATTCTCTCTTGCTATGGTATCTTGGATATCAGATACCATATATATATATATATATATATATATATATATATATATATATATACATATATATCAAATGTATTTATATATGTATTTATATATACATTTATCTATTCATATATTTATATATATATGAAACACAGACACAGTGTAATTGTATATTAAATATATATATATATGGTATCTTATATCCAACCTAGGAATCAAATTGGATTGAATCCAAAGTATAGGCCACTTGATCTGATTGGGTTTGTGAAGAGACTTTTTGGATTACCAACAATTATTATTATTATCTCAAGTCAGTGTGTCAATATGTCCTATAACTGTCACTAGAGAAAAAAATGTTTATTAATGCGTGATGGAGAATGTAAACTGTAAAATGTTTCAATTCGTATCATCCACAGGAAGACAAAAAGTGTTTATGCCCGTTAAGAACAGGAACATTGGGGTGTAGGCCTAATTGAGATAGGGCCTTTGCATTTAAAGAGTTTCCATGTTGGTGTCTTTTGTTTTTAGCATTACCAAAAGCAACAGCAAAAGTTGATGAGCACAAATTCAGATTTTGTGTTGCATTATTATGTTGTGGGACTTTGGTGCTTCGTGGAGGTGAATTGTTTTTTGACTCAGCCTCCTTCCTCCTGGTCTCAAAAGATTAAACACCAAAATCTCTTTCCAAAAAAACATTATTTGTCTCTCGCCGTTGACTACAATACATATTTTTTTCAGAATTGAGGTCCTGTGGTGGTCCACTGGCAGGGAAAATACTTTGCCTGTCTGTTGCGTGTTTGTTTTATTGTAAGAAAGTTAAAAATAAAATCTTATAAAAATAGATGATAACCTTTAGTTCAATTTTTTCAAAATGTTGAAATGTCATTAACTGCTTTCATTTTAGTCGAACAGTAATTTCCCATTCTTACTGTTGTTCAATATCTATTTTTAAATTTGTGTGCATTTGATAAAAAAGAGGCAGATGTTTTGAAACAAGACATTATATACAAACAATAAAAATTTAATTATGCATGAGACGTTCGTAAAGTTACATGTAAAACTGGCACAAACTGTTTGCTCCAAATAATAGGGAAAAGTAAGTTTTAGTGGAAGAAAAAATGAGTGATGTGATTTTAGAGAACAGAACACACACTTGCATTTACCAACATGGTCATTTCAAGACAAAATTCAACTTCTGACTCACTTTTTCATTCCACTTACAGTAAATGTATACATAAACAATTTACAATCAGTGGCCCTAATGGTCAC
The DNA here is from genome assembly GCA_016806645.1 of Ophiodon elongatus. Lineage (NCBI taxonomy): Eukaryota > Metazoa > Chordata > Actinopteri > Perciformes > Hexagrammidae > Ophiodon > Ophiodon elongatus. The sequence goes on from JACSYO010002153.1 coordinate 2,289,153, forward strand.
CAAGGCCCCAAGTTTTTTTTTAACAAGTCTGCACACAAAATCAATCACATTACAACACAATTTGTGAAAATGTGAAGGCCGGAATGAATTGTTACTTCTGAGTAAATTTGTTCACCTTTCCAGCAGTTGGTTGTTTTATAATGTCATTGCCTCACATTTTTCTGTAAACACAAATGTTATTTTATCGGGTTGAAGAGTTTCTCTTTCAGTTAGTATTGGTGGCATTTATTTGAAAGTTTGCCTAATTTTAAATATTGTACAAAAAGTGTTATTTATAATATTAGTATACAAACCCTAGTTTTACAGACAACAGGTTGTGTTCAGGTACATGAAAGTGTATTTTGGAAGAGGACTCTACTGTGGACAAATAATATTTCCCAACTAATTTACACAGCTGTTATTGGGCAAAATATATTTCAAATACAATTAGAATTACATCTGAGCATACCTTTATTTCTATTGAAATACATACATGTATAAAGATTATGATATACATCTTGTGATTGCATTAATGGGCATCACCATGAAAAACACACACATAAATGTACTACTCAAGAGACTTTAAAAATGGAAAAATTGTGTTTCTTATTTGTGTCATTTTTAAACCATATATGACGGGATTGACTATTGGGGGAATAAGGATATATTCCATTGACATAAAATTCTGAGCACTTTGGTGTAACTCTTTTGAGCCGAATCGCATGTACAACAAATCAAACGTCAAACACACAAAAAAAGTAAGTAAACAGAATAAATGTGGAACACATGTTTGCATAAACTTTTTCCTTTGCTCTTTGGATTTTAGACATGTTCTGATCAGATTAACATAAGACCAAATAATGAAAACAAAATTGCCAGAAAAAGTATAATTAAAAGCTGGAATAGCAATGTTTACGATGGAAGCAGTACAAGCTAGATTATTAATCAACCAATTCACACAGTATATCTTTGGTATATGTGAGCCGCATAACCTCAATCTTGATGTTGTTATTGTACTCATGAAAACAAAATAAAAGGGTATAAGCCAAGCAAAAAACACAAAAACACAAACTCTCTGTTTAGTCATCACAGAGTGGTACACCAGAGGGCGACATATAGCTACATATCTGTCGTAGGCCATGAGCACTAGAAGAGAGAAATCAGCAACAACTGAAGAGTGCAGCACAAAACCCTGCAGAAGACATCCAGCATAAGAGATGACATGAGTGGTAGACAGAAGATCCATGAGGAATTTGGGGCAAAAGCTTGATGTCCCAATAACTCCATTGATGCACAGGTTACACAGGAAGATGTACATGGGCTCATGGAGCTTTTTGTCCACAATGACTGTCACGATAATGGTCAAGTTTACCAGCCAAATCACACAGTAACACAATAAAGTCAGAGCAAAGAGAATAACTCTGTAGTTTGTTGTCCCACTCAAGCCTGACATAGTAAATATAGTTATTACTGAAACATTATCCATCATAGCTTTTTCCAGTTTTGCATTCTTTAGACATTGATGCCATAGAGTGAAGATATAGTCTTTGCAAACCCTACTCAAAGGAAATACAGTTCTGTGTCTGTCCAGGGGTCTGACTTTTTTATATCTGTTTACAGCAACAACAGATTATAAACCGCTGAACATGGGGATTCAGGGGAGCTACAGCTCTGTCCAATCAGTGAGCTGGCACTCACTCCATGGGAACGGATGGAAAAGACTTCCCAAATTACATCACAGACAATTTGCAGTTAACGCCATTGCAGCCATAAACCTAACTAAAACAAGAAAATACTAAAAGCTTTTATTATAATTTTTTATAATTAGGAAAATTTAAACTGTAAATTATTTCTTTTTTTTGACCAGCTTGCATTATGGTTGGACAACTTTACAAAATGACAGCAAAGTTGACTTACATACTGTTAGGGTCAAATTTGATCCGTTTTGACATGTGAACGCAGTAAAAACACCTTAAACATCATTCTTTTTGCCTGAAATTTGATGACTTTTCCTAAAGTGACCCAAAATACACAAAAATTAAAATATTTTTAAATGTTATACTTTTGTACAGGTGCTACACAGTTTTGTACACTTAGGCTGTTTTGCGTCAAATTTGATCCACATCTATTGAGATGGATTTTAGATCTACCAGTTTGGGTCAAATCAAGGAAAATGGTGGTTCTATTTCATCCTTACTGACCGCCAGAGGCAGTGCTTAACACTGGATATCTTCCGTCTCGCGCACGCGCAGGTCGAGTCTTTATATCAACAAAGTCACCTGTGACCTCGGATGACCCCCAGCCGGGTATAAGTTCCGGCATCATCCGGAGATCAGTCCTTTTTCATCTTCTCGCTAAGCAGGCTAAGTACTTGTAAGTACTCGTAGAATTAGCTAAAGCTAAATTCGTCTGAGGTTGGACCTCAGGAGTTTGTCGCTAGTAGCCTTACGACTATCGGTCGGAGTTGCGGGTCTCTCGCCCTCCAAAGGCTGCGATAAGCTGTCCCTCTTAGGAGGGAACGGTGTGCTTCTACCGTTCGGACCATCGAGCCGGACCGGTGCACCCATCTTCGGTCATCACCAGTGAAAACATCAACGGGTGAGATCGTTTACATTGTTTTCCTGGAACAGGATCCCACGGTTGGCAGATTGCTCTCGCTCTCGCTAATTGAGTGGCGTGCTAACGGGAGCGTGTCCACTCGGTGTGGCGAGACGCTACACTGTCACGGCCGGCTCTCTGTGAGTTGAGCACGCTGATTCTGACAGCTACCAGCTAACTATCTTACTAGCAGCTACCTTACTAGTGAAGAGAGTAGCCTCGCTCTCCTCTCACTGAACGGACTGTTTCTGACCTGTTTTGCAAAGTGTTGTATATTTCAAGCGACAGTGATGTTGGAGTGATGAAGTACCTGTTGTTTCACAGTAGCAGAGTGCTCTCGCTCAGGCTTACTGATGGTACACCAATAACCAGTTACCTTACTAGTGAAGAGAGTGTCCTCGCTCTCCTCTCACTGAACAGACTGTTTAGGACCTGTTTCCCACAGGACCTGCTGACACAGTAGCAGAGTGCTCTCACTCAAGCCTACTGGTAGGACACAATAACCAGTTACCTTACTAGTGAAGAGCGTGTCCTCGCTCTCCTCTCACTGAACAGACTGTTCTGACCTGTTTTGCACAGGACCTGTTGTTTCACAGTAGCAGAGTGCTCTCACTCAAGCTTACTGTTAGGACACCAACAATCACAGCTACCCTATTAGTGAAGAGAGTGTCCTCGCTCCCCTCTCACTGACTGTTCCCTGCCTGTTCTCTAGCAGTCAGCAGAGCGCTCCCGCTCAGACTGACTTAGCCCGCATCAATTAGTGTGGCAGGGTCCCTCCAGAGTCGTGGCTAGGTTTAACTCTGACGCTGTAGGATCTGTATGGCTCCTCTCCAGCCTGAAGACGGCCATGACCTTTGCCCCGCTTGTCTTGGCCTCGAGCATCTGAGGGAGGGCCTCTCGGAGAACCCGTGCATGAACTGAGGCATTATGCCTCACGCAGTAAGGGCTGCTAGACTGGCCGAGGTGGAACACCTGATGGGTGAGGTTAACCTCCCCCCGTCAGGGCATCTGCATCCAGCCCAACCTACCCGTCTTTAAACGGTAGGAGCTGCAGGGGCTCCCCCCAAGAGGGCTAAGCCCGGCATGCTGGCTTCTAGAGTGGATCTGCTGACTGCCGAGATAGCTCAGATGAAGTCTCTTCTCCTGACCCTCCACCCTAGTGGAACCTCCACCGGCTAATGCTTTCTTCAGGCGCATTACCGCCCCTACCACCTTTTCTGTTCCTCCCTCCGAAGAATATATGAGGGAGTTGCATGCATGCTGGAGAGACACCAGCGCTCTCTCCCGTCTTTCATCAGACGTCCGAACCCTGGCGGCCATGCAGGATGCAGCGAAATGTGGCCTTGAGCGTATGCCAGCCATTGAGCTGACTATCGCGTCCCTAATAGTTTCCCCTGAGGAGACTCTGTGGCCGGATGCCAGGTGCCCTCGACCCCAATGTCGGGTCACAGACGACCTGCTTTCCCGGGTGTTACGACGCAGCAGCGCGCATGGGCCGTATTGGTAACTCCCTCTCCCATCTCATGCTTGCCCTTTCAGCTTCCCTGTAGCAGGCTACTTTCGATGCTTCTGCCACCAGCCTCAGTGATGCTTCACTGCAGGCGTTTGCGCTTATATCGAGTGAACTTGGGCGCCTGATGTTCACTCTGGGTTAGACTCGCCGCCAGGTTTGGCTGGCGCAGTCACCCTTGTCAGAGACATGTCGGAGGACCCCAATCTCGTATTGTCCCGGTTGAACATGGAGAGCTGTTCGGCTCGCCTCCCCAAAGCCTTTCGAGGCAGGGGGGCCAGGAACCGAGGTCTCCGGGCCGGCTGTCGGTTATTTCTCCCAGCAACATATCAGCTACTTTACTGGGCAGCTCACGCTTCAGACCCCTGGATGGTTTCCAAGGAGCCCTAACCCAGGGGTACAAGCCTCAATTCCGACGCCGGCCTTCAGCCGGGTCAAGATGACCAGCATCACCGACCCGGCAAAAGCCCTAGCCCTGAGCCAGGAGCCAGCTGCGCTCCTGGCCAAAGGCGCCATCGAGATGGTGGATCCCCTGTCACAGCGGGGGGGGGGGGGTTCTACTCAACCTACTTCCTCGTAAGGAAGAAAGGCGGTGGACTGCGCCCAGTCCTGGATCTGAGGGGACTTCAGTTCCTGAAAGTCTTACCGTTTCACATGCTGAGCACAGCAAATGTCCTTTGTGCCGTCTCCAGAGGAGACTGGTTCACGTCTATTGACTTGAAGGATGCCTATTTCCATATTCCCACTGTGCCTCACCACAGACTGTTCCTTCGTTTCGCCTTCCAAGGCCGTTACGTTCAGTTCAGGGTGCTTCCATTCGGACTCTCCCTCTCCCCACAAGTATTCACAAGGTGCATTGCTGCTGCCCTTTCCCCCCCTGCAATCACAGGGCATGAAGATACTCCCGTACCTGGACGATTGGCTGATTTATGCGCCATCCCGGTTTCAGGCTGCACAGGACACTGCTCGCCTTCTTTCTCACGTGGCCTTGTTGGGGCTCAGAGTAAACATGGAGAAGAGCTCTCTGAGCCCTTCTCAGAGCATAACCTTCATCGGTATAGCTCTGAATGCGGTCACCATGAGGGCCTGTCCGTTTCCCCAGCGTGCGGACAACATCCTCGACAGCCTTTCCCCCTTTCGAGGGGGCAGGCGGATGCCCTACATCCTTTGCCTATTGGGCAAATTGACAGCTGCCTGGTCTGCTCAGGACCGCACGGAGCATGTCAATGTTCCGGAGCTATGGGCTGTGCCCCTACCGTTCAAACATTTCCTGCCATACTCTGGAGGAAAGCATGTACTTGTTCGGTCGGGCAACACCCCGGCCGTGTTCCACAGAAACCATCAGGGGGGCACCAGGTCTGCAAGGCTGCTACGGGTGTCCCGTGCCCTTCTGACTTGGGCGGCCCCTCGCCTGACCAGCCTTCGGGCAAGGTATCTACCAGGAGAACGGAACCAGGTCACAGATTCCCTCTCCCGTCACAAGCCTCCATCAGGGGAGTGGCGGCTCCACTCAGAGGTGGTGCACAGCACCTGGGATCTCTAGGGGCGACTGTGTCTAAGTGGTAGAGTAGAGGATCGGTGGTTCGATCCCCAGCTCCGCTAGTCTATGCCAATGTGTCCTTGGGCAAGACACTTAAACCTTGGCACCTAAGCGGCACCTTGCATGGTAGCCACTGTCATCAGTGTATGATGAATGCAGTCATTGTAAGTCGCTTTGGGTAAAAGCGACAGCTAAATGTAATGTAATGTCTCTTCGGCAGGGCAGAGGTAGATCTCTTTGCCTCGGAGATGTCGACCCACTGCCCCCACTGGTTCTCCTTGATGGAGAGTACTAGTCCTCTGGGGCAAGATGCCCTGGCTCACACGTGGCCAGAGGGTGTTCTTTATGCCTTTCCCCCATTTCCTCTGATCTTGCCAACGCTTATCAGAGTTCTTTAACAGGGCCACAGACTTCTGCTGGTGGCCCCATTATGGCCCACCAGGACTTGGTTCTCCCTGTTGCACAGACTCTGACGCGGGACGCCATGGCACCTCCCCGGCAGGAGGGACCTCCTGTCGCAGTTAGGGGGTCGGATCTGGCATCCCGATCCCAGCCTCCTTCAACTGTGGGCCTGGCCCCTGGAGGGCCCGACCTGCTGCTGAGTGGCTGCACAGAACCAGTTAGACTATTCTGAATGCCAGAGCGCCATCTACCCGTCTGCAGTACGAGTGCAGGTGGAGGCTGTATTCCGACTGGTGTGCGGTTCACAACAGGGACCCAGTACAGTGCCCTGTGCCTGCTGTACTCGAATTTCTGCAGTCCCTCCTAGATAAGGGCCGGTCTCCCTCTACCCTGAGGGTGTACGTGGCCGCTATTTCTTGGCAGCATGCTAATGTCGGCAATGACACGGTAGGGAGCCACAGACAACAAACAAATCTCAGAGCAATTTAGGGTAGAAACCTGTGGTTCCATAAAGTCCATTAAAGCAAAAACTGCACAATAATATGTACATGGGTTCATGGAGGGTTTGATCTAAGATAACAATCATGATGATAGAGATATTGAAAAACAAAATCATACAGTAAACTGAATGTGAAGAGAGTTACTCTGTAATTATTTGTCTCATTTAGCCCTGATAGAATGACAATTCTTACAACAGAAACATTATCCATGATTAGATCACATATTTTCCCACCTGTCTCCTCAAATTCTACTTTCCCAGCATCACAGCATTAATGCTTACAGTAAAAAAGGGTTGCACTGGGCTGAAGCTACACCCCCACCAAAGTCTGTTGTCCCTCTACACCTTCTATTATATCACCTTTGGCGGCAATAACAATTAGCACTGGGAATTAAAACGCAAAGCTAGACAACAAAGATAATGTATGTAATTGTTGTTGTTGCCAAAGTTGATAGAATAGAAGGTGTAGAAATGTTTCTACTCGTATCATCCACAGGAAGACAAAAAGTGTTTATGGCTGTTCAGAACATGAACATTGGGGTGTAGGCCTAATTGAGATAGGGCCTTTGCATTTAAAGAGTTTCCATGTTGGTGTCTTTTGTTTTTAGCATTACCAAAAGCAACAGCAAAAGTTGATGAGCACAAATTCAGATTTTGTGTTGCATTATTATGTTATGGGACTTTGGTGCTTCGTGGAGGTGAATTGTTTTTTGACTCAGCCTCCTTCCTCCTGGTCTCAAAAGATTAAACACCAAAATCTCTTTCCAAAAAAACATTATTTGTCTCCCGCCGTTGACTACAATACATATTTTTTTCAGAATTGAGGTCCTGTGGTGGTCCACTGGCAGGGAAAATACTTTGCCTGTCTGTTGCGTGTTTGTTTTATTGTAAGAAAGTTAAAAATAAAATCTTATAAAAATAGATGATAACCTTTAGTTACATTTTTTCAAAATGTTGAAATGTCATTAACTGCTTTCATTTTAGTAGAACAGTAATTTTCCATTCTTTCTGTTCAATATCTATTTTTAAATTTGTGTGCATTTGATAAAAAAGAGGCAGATGTTTTGAAACAAGACATTATATACAAACAAACAAATTTTTTTTTTAACAAGTCTGCACACAAAATCAATCACATTACAACACAATTTGTGAAAATGTGAAGGCCGGAATGAATTGTTACTTCTGAGTAAATTTGTTCACCTTTCCAGCAGTTGGTTGTTTTATAATGTCATTGCCTCACATTTTTCTGTAAACACAAATGTTATTTTATCGGGTTGAAGAGCTTCTCTTTCAGTTAGTATTGGTGGCATTTATTTGAAAGTTTGCCTAATTTTAAATATTGTACAAAAAGTGTTGTTTATAATATTAGTATACTAGCCCTAGTTTTACAGACAACAGGTTGTGTTCAGGTACATGAAAGTGTCTTTTGGAAGAGGACTCCACTGTGGACAAATAATATTTCCCAACTAATTTACACAGCTGTTATTGGGCAAAATATATTTCAAATACAATTAGAATTACATCTGAGCATACCTTTTATTTCTATTGAAATACATACATGTATAAAGATTATGATATACATCTTGTGATTGCATTAATGGGCATCACCATGAAAAACACACACATAAATGTACTACTCTAGAGACTTTAAAAATGGAAAAATTCTGTTTCTTATTTGTGTCATTTTTAAACCATATATGATGGGATTGACTATTGGGGGAATAAGGATATATTCCATTGACATAAAATTCTGAGCACTTTGGTCTAACTCTTTTGAGCCGAATCTCATGTACAACAAATCAAACATCAAACACACAGAAAAAGTAAGTAAACAGAATAAATGTGGAACACATGTTTGCATAAACTTTTTCCTTTGCTCTTTGGATTTTAGGCATGTTCTGATCAGATTAACATAAGACCAAATAATGAAAACAAAATTGCCAGAAAAAAAAGTATAATTAAAAGCTGGAATAGCAATGTTTACGATGGAAGCAGTACAAGCTAGATTATTAATCAACCAATTCACACAGTATATCTTTGGTATATGTGAGCCGCATAACCTCAATCTTGATGTTGTTATTGTACTCATGAAAACCAAATAAAAGGGTATAAGCCAAGCAAAAAACACAAAAACACAAACTCTCTGTTTAGTCATCACAGAGTGGTACACCAGAGGGCGACATATAGCCACATATCTGTCGTAGGCCATGAGCACTAGAAGAGAGAAATCAGCAACAACTGAAGAGTGCAGCACAAAACCCTGCAGAAGACATCCAGCATAAGAGATGACATGAGTGGTAGACAGAAGATCCATGAGGAATTTGGGGCAAAAGCTTGATGTCCCAATAACTCCATTGATGCACAGGTTACACAGGAAGATGTACATGGGCTCATGGAGCTTTTTGTCCACAATGACTGTCACGATAATGGTCAAGTTTACCAGCCAAATCACACAGTAACACAATAAAGTCAGAGCAAAGAGAATAACGCTGTAGTTTGTTGTCCCACTTAATCCTGACAGTGTAAACATAGTTATTACTGAAACATTATCCATCATAGCATTTTCCAGTTTTGCGTTCTTTGGACATTGATGCCATAGAGAGAAGATATAGTCTTTGCAAACCCTACTAAAAGGAAATACAGTACTGTCTGTCCAGGGGCCTGACTTTTTTATATCTGTTTACAGCAACAACAGATTATAAACCGCTGAACATGGGGATTCAGGGGAGCTACAGCTCTGTCCAATCAGTGCGTTGGCACTCACTCCATGGAACGGATGGAAAAGACTTCCCAAATGACATCACAGACAATTTGCAGTTAACGCCATTGCAGCCATAAACCTAACTAAAACAAGAAAATACTAAAAGCTTTTATTATAATTTTTTAATAATTAGGAAAATTTAAACTGTAAATTATTTCTTTTTTTGACCAGCTTGCATTATGGTTGGACAACTTTACAAAATGACAGCAAAGTTGACTTACATACTGTTAGGGTCAAATTTGATCCGTTTTGACATTTGAACGCAGTAAAAACACCCTAAACATCATTATTTTTGACTGAAATTTGATGACTTTTCCTAAGGTGACCCAAAATACACAATAATGAAAATATTTTTAAGTATTATACTTTTGTATAGGTGCTACACATTTTTGTACACTGAGGCTGTTTCGCGTCAAATTTGACCCACATCTATTGAGATGGATTTCAGATCTACCAGTTTGGGTTAAATCAAGGAAAATGGTGGTTTTAGGGAATCTTGAAACTGTGAAACTGTGCAGGCCATGTTTTTTTTTGTGTATTTCTTTATGGGACAGTGGTGACAGAGTTCAAGGGGGACCTCGACACTGTCACGAGAACTGTTGTTCCCACGACATTTGTCCAGGTTCCCGCAGAGACAGACACCTGCTGGTCTTTGAAGGTGAATGGGGGAATCTCAATATAGTGATTTAGTAAAAGAACATAGGAGTGATCATATATGGTGCACAAAGGGAACAGAGGTCATCCAGAGGTCAGAAGGGCCCTGCAAGCACACGCACTTGCAATGTAATAAAATAATCTACACTGTAACAACTTTTTATCAATTTGGGTTGGGTGGGGGGTTCATAACATTATAAAGGTTCCTGAGCTGCCATTTCAGTGACTGACATCATGGCTGCAAGATTTAGGCTACAACCTGCTGCAAATGTGGGAAACACATGTGCAAGTTCCACACACATAAAGTTTCCTACCACTGCTTTTTAATGCAGAGACTAGTTTATAATAAGCATTTTATTATGTAATGTTTTGTGTTCCAAGGGGTAAATGTTTAATTAATATTGATAATTATGATTTGTTATTATATAGCCGTGAGGACAGTGTTTATTGGTTGCAATGATTTAACATGGTTGTATTATTAATTCCAACAGTTCCAGAATGTTCATCTCATTTAAAAATGTTATAAAATATATTTAAATCATTATAGCTTTTATGTTTTTATGTTTTATGTGTGTAGATGTTTTTCTCCAAAAATGAATGTTGTAAAACTTGATAAATACACTCCCCCTGCTCTCTGAAACATTTATTAAGGATTAATCATATTCTTAATTTGGAGACACATGCTATTTAGACATTCTTAATAGATCTGTAGTTTAAAATTTGGTAGAGACACTTACTATGAGGGAATTATACTGTGAAGGCATTAAATATGAACAGTATGTAAGGCTTAAGTCTGAAATTCACAACCTCTCAACATGAATGTAAAATATTACAAATAACTTTTCTTAGCGCATGTATGTAAGATACGACACAGACTAAGATACTGATGTAGAAAATTACAAATTTATTGGAACGATTAGACGATTGCGTAATTATATTGCAAATGTTTTCCTATATGTTTTTTCTTTGAGCATCTGTACTGAAAAACATTATTTCTACTAATTACACACTCTTAGTTTAACCCACAGAATAATATATGACCCTAGTCTAAAGACATTCACCACACAGAAGGGCACATTTTCAAATAACCAATTCAAATCAAAAATCAAACACACGACACAAAAGCCAGAAAACATTTGACTAATTTACCTTGCTTGCTCACGAAACTAAATATATGTTAACTGAGTGACTTGATATAGGTCTGGAGTTAAATCTACATGAAATATTTCACAACCCTTTTTTTCACCCGTCAACTCAATGAACTTTTCATGTTTTTGAACTGACAATGAGAGGCTGTTGGATTTCACATATTCTTTGTAAATTAGTGCAAAACACTGCCTCAAACAAGTCGTACATTTTATGATAAAACACAGATTTATTGAAAGCCACATACGATTGAAGAAACCTTTCAAACATAATTGTACAGATAAACAAAGGTTGATTCAGTTGACCCTTTGTCTAAACTGCTTTCTGTGTTGTGTTGGCACTTTTGTACTGTATATGTCACATTGTCACAGGATTAACAATATTGTGAGACATTGGGTATTTCTCCCAGATGACATACATATACAAACAAGTTTCTTTTCTGCGGACTCATTACATGATTGTAAAAAATTAATTTTTGCTGCACATAAAATTTTGAATCCTGTTTCTAATTTGAGTCAATTTGAAACCATATATTAGTGGGTTGACAATTGGAGGAACAATGAGAAATTCCATTGCCATGAAATTCTGGGCACCTTGTAGTAACTCTTTTGAACTGAATCGCATGTACAACAAATCAAAAAGTATGGAAGCAAGTACAACTATTAAAGAGAATAAATGTGGTACACATGTCTGCATAAATTTACTCATGTTCTCTTTGGATTTTAGGCATGTTCTGATCATGTATATGTAAGACCAACAAACAAACATACAATGGCCAATATAAAAAGTATAATTAAAAGCTGGAATAACAATTGATGCCACGGAGGCAGAACAAGCTAGTTTATTAATCAACCAATTCACACAGTAGATCTTTGGTATGTGTGAGCCGCATAACCTTGCTGTTGCTGTTGTTACTGTGCTCATGAGCAACAATAAAATGGGTACAAGCCAAGCAAAAAACACAAAAACACAAACTCTTTGTTTAGTCATCACAGAGTGGTACACCAGAGGGTGACATATAGCCACATATCTGTCGTAGGCCATGAGCACTAGAAGAGAGAAATCAGCACAAACTGAAGAGTGCAGCACAAAACCCTGCAGAAGACATCCAGCATAAGAGATGGCATGAGTGGTAGACAGAAGATCCATGAAGAATTTGGGGTAAAAGCCTGCTGTCCCATAAAGTCCATTGATGCACAGGTTACACAGGAAGATATACATGGGCTCATGGAGCTTTTTGTCCACAATGACTGTCACGATAATGGTCAAGTTTACCAGCCAAATCACACAGTAACACAATAAAGTCAGAGCAAAGAGAATAACTCTGTAGTTTGTTGTCCCACTCAAGCCTGACATAGTAAATATAGTTATTACTGAAACATTATCCATCATGGCATTTTCCAGTTTTGCATTCTTTAGACATTGATGCCATAGAGAGAAGATATAGTCTTAGCAAACCCTACTAAAAGGAAATACAGTTCTGTGTCTGTCCAGGGGTCTGACTTTTTTATATCTGTTTACAGCAACAACAGATTATAAACCGCTGAACATGGGGATTCAGGGGAGCTACAGCTCTGTCCAATCAGTGAGCTGGCACTCACTCCATGGGAACGGATGGAAAAGACTTCCCAAATTACATCACAGACAATTTGCAGTTAACGCCATTGCAGCCATAAACCTAACTAAAACAAGAAAATACTAAAAGCTTTTATTATAATTTTTTATAATTAGGAAAATTTAAACTGTAAATTATTTCTTTTTTTTGACCAGCTTGCATTATGGTTGGACAACTTTACAAAATGACAGCAAAGTTGACTTACATACTGTTAGGGTCAAATTTGATCCGTTTTGACATGTGAACGCAGTAAAAACACCTTAAACATCATTCTTTTTGCCTGAAATTTGATGACTTTTCCTAAAGTGACCCAAAATACACAAAAATTAAAATATTTTTAAATGTTATACTTTTGTACAGGTGCTACACAGTTTTGTACACTTAGGCTGTTTTGCGTCAAATTTGATCCACATCTATTGAGATGGATTTTAGATCTACCAGTTTGGGTCAAATCAAGGAAAATGGTGGTTCTATTTCATCCTTACTGACCGCCAGAGGCAGTGCTTAACACTGGATATCTTCCGTCTCGCGCACGCGCAGGTCGAGTCTTTATATCAACAAAGTCACCTGTGACCTCGGATGACCCCCAGCCGGGTATAAGTTCCGGCATCATCCGGAGATCAGTCCTTTTTCATCTTCTCGCTAAGCAGGCTAAGTACTTGTAAGTACTCGTAGAATTAGCTAAAGCTAAATTCGTCTGAGGTTGGACCTCAGGAGTTTGTCGCTAGTAGCCTTACGACTATCGGTCGGAGTTGCGGGTCTCTCGCCCTCCAAAGGCTGCGATAAGCTGTCCCTCTTAGGAGGGAACGGTGTGCTTCTACCGTTCGGACCATCGAGCCGGACCGGTGCACCCATCTTCGGTCATCACCAGTGAAAACATCAACGGGTGAGATCGTTTACATTGTTTTCCTGGAACAGGATCCCACGGTTGGCAGATTGCTCTCGCTCTCGCTAATTGAGTGGCGTGCTAACGGGAGCGTGTCCACTCGGTGTGGCGAGACGCTACACTGTCACGGCCGGCTCTCTGTGAGTTGAGCACGCTGATTCTGACAGCTACCAGCTAACTATCTTACTAGCAGCTACCTTACTAGTGAAGAGAGTAGCCTCGCTCTCCTCTCACTGAACGGACTGTTTCTGACCTGTTTTGCAAAGTGTTGTATATTTCAAGCGACAGTGATGTTGGAGTGATGAAGTACCTGTTGTTTCACAGTAGCAGAGTGCTCTCGCTCAGGCTTACTGATGGTACACCAATAACCAGTTACCTTACTAGTGAAGAGAGTGTCCTCGCTCTCCTCTCACTGAACAGACTGTTTAGGACCTGTTTCCCACAGGACCTGCTGACACAGTAGCAGAGTGCTCTCACTCAAGCCTACTGGTAGGACACAATAACCAGTTACCTTACTAGTGAAGAGCGTGTCCTCGCTCTCCTCTCACTGAACAGACTGTTCTGACCTGTTTTGCACAGGACCTGTTGTTTCACAGTAGCAGAGTGCTCTCACTCAAGCTTACTGTTAGGACACCAACAATCACAGCTACCCTATTAGTGAAGAGTGTCCTCGCTCCCCTCTCACTGACTGTTCCCTGCCTGTTCTCTAGCAGTCAGCAGAGCGCTCCCGCTCAGACTGACTTAGCCCGCATCAATTAGTGTGGCAGGGTCCCTCCAGAGTTGTGGCTAGGTTTAACTCTGACGCTGTAGGATCTGTATGGCTCTTCTCCAGCCTGAAGACGGCCATGACCTTTGCCCCGCTTGTCTTGGCCTCGAGCATCTGAGGGAGGGCCTCTCGGAGAACCCGTGCATGAACTGAGGCATTATGCCTCACGCAGTAAGGTCTGCTAGACTGGCCGAGGTGGAACACCTGATGGGTGAGGTTAACCTCCCCCGGTCAGGGCATCCGCATCCAGCCCAACCTACCCGTCTTTAAACGGTAGGAGCTGCAGGGGCTCCCCCCAAGAGGGCTAAGCCCGGCATGCTGGCTTCTAGAGTGGATCTGCTGACTGCCGAGATAGCTCAGATGAAGTCTCTTCTCCTGACCCTCCACCCTAGTGGAACCTCCACCGGCTAATGCTTTCTTCAGGCGCATTACCGCCCCTGCCACCTTTTCTGTTCCTCCCTCCGAAGAATATCTGAGGGAGTTGCATGCATGCTGGAGAGACACCAGCGCTCTCTCCCGTCTTTCATCAGACGTCCGAACCCTGGCGGCCATGCAGGATGCAGCGAAATGTGGCCTTGAGCGTATGCCAGCCATTGAGCTGACTATCACGTCCCTAATAGTTTCCCCTGAGGAGACTCTGTGGCCGGATGCCAGGTGCCCTCGACCCCAATGTCGGGTCACAGACGACCTGCTTTCCCGGGTGTTACGACGCAGCAGCGCGCATGGGCCGTATTGGTAACTCCCTCTCCCATCTCATGCTTGCCCTTTCAGCTTCCCTGTAGCAGGCTACTTTCGATGCTTCTGCCACCAGCCTCAGTGATGCGTCACTGCAGGCGTTTGCGCTTATATCGAGTGAACTTGGGCGCCTGATGTTCACTCTGGGTTAGACTCGCCGTCAGGTTTGGCTGGCGCAGTCACCCTTGTCAGAGACATGTCGGAGAACCCCAATCCCGTATTGTCCCGGTTGAACATGGAGAGCTGTTCGGCTCGCCTCCCCAAAGCCTTTCGAGGCAGGGGGGCCAGGAACCGAGGTCTCCGGGCCGGCTGTCGGTTATTTCGCCCAGCAGCATATCAGCTACTTTACTGGGCAGCTCACGCTTCAGACCCCTGAATGGTTTCCAAGGAGCCCTAACCCAGGGGTACAAGCCTCAATTCCGACGCCGGCCTTCAGCCGGGTCAAGATGACCAGCATCACCGATCAAAAGCCCTAGCCCTGAGCCAGGAGCCAGCTGCGCTCCTGGCCAAAGGCACCATCGAGGTGGTGGATCCCCTGTCACAGCGGGGGGAGTTCCACTCAACCTACTTCCTCGTAAGGAAGAAAGGCGGTGGACTGCGCCCAGTCCTGGATCGGAGGGGACTTCAGTTGCTGAAAGTCTTACCGTTTCACATGCTGAGCACAGCAAATGTCCTTTGTGCCGTCTCCAGAGGAGACTGGTTCACGTCTATTGACTTGAAGGATGCCTATTTCCATATTCCCACTGTGCCTCACCACAGACTGTTCCTTCGTTTTGCCTTCCAAGGCCGTTACGTTCAGTTCAGGGTGCTTCCATTCGGACTCTCCCTCTCCCCACAAGTATTCACAAGGTGCATTGCTGCTGCCCTTTCCCCCCCTGCAATCACAGGGCATGAAGATACTCCCGTACCTGGACGATTGGCTGATTTATGCGCCATCCCGGTTTCAGGCTGCACAGGACACTGCTCGCCTTCTTTCTCACGTGGCCTTGTTGGGGCTCAGAGTAAACATGGAGAAGAGCTCTCTGAGCCCTTCTCAGAGCATAACCTTCATCGGTATAGCTCTGAATGCGGTCACCATGAGGGCCTGTCCGTTTCCCCAGGGTGTGGACAACATCCTCCACAGCCTTTCCCCCTTTCGAGGGGGCAGGCGGATGCCCTACATCCTTTGCCTATTGGGCAAATTGACGGCTGCCTGGTCTGCTCAGGACCGCACGGAGCATGTCAATGTTCCGGAGCTATGGGCTGTGCCCCTACCGTTCAAACATTTCCTGCCATACTCTGGAGGAAAGCATGTACTTGTTCGGTGGGGCAACACCCCGGCCGTTTTCCACAGAAACCATCAGGGGGGCACCAGGTCTGCAAGGCTGCTACGGGTGTCCCGTGCCCTTCTGACTTGGGCGGCCCCTCGCCTGACCAGCCTTCGGGCAAGGTATCTACCAGGAGAACGGAACCAGGTCACAGATTCCCTCTCCCGTCACAAGCCTCCATCAGGGGAGTGGCGGCTCCACCCAGAGGTGGTGCACAGCACCTGGGATCTCTAGGGGCGACTGTGTCTAAGTGGTAGAGTAGAGGATCGGTGGTTCGATCCCCAGCTCCGCTAGTCTATGCCAATGTGTCCTTGGGCAAGACACTTAAACCTTGGCACCTAAGCGGCACCTCGCATGGTAGCCACTGTCATCAGTGTATGATGAATGCACTCATTGTAAGTCGCTTTGGGTGAAAGCGTCAGCTAAATGTAATGTAATGTCTCTTCGGCAGGGCAGAGGTAGATCTCTTTGCCTCGGAGATGTCGACCCACTGCCCCCACTGGTTCTCCTTGATGGAGAGTACCAGTCCTCTGGGGCAAGATGCCCTGGCTCACACGTGGCAAGAGGGTCTTCTTTATGCCTTTCCCCCATTTCCTCTGCTCTTGCCAACGCTTATCAGAGTTCTTTAACAGGGCCACAGACTACTGCTGGTGGCCGCATTATGGTCCACCAGGACTTGGTTCTCCCTGTTGCACAGACTCTGCCGCGGGATGCCATGGCGCCTCCCCGGCAGGAGGGACCTCCTGTCGCAGCTAGGGGGTCGGATCTGGCATCCCGATCCCAGCCTCCTTCAACTGTGGGTCTGGCCCCTGGAGGGCCCGACCTGCTGCTGAGTGGCTGCACAGAACCAGTTAGACTATTCTGAATGCCAGAGCACCATCTACCCGTCTGCAGTACGAGTGCAGGTGGAGGCTGTTTTCCGACTGGTGTGCGGTTCACAACAGAGACCCAGTACAGTGCCCTGTGCCTGCTGTACTCGAATTTCTGCAGTCCCTCCTAGATAAGGGCCGGTCTCCCTCTACCCTGAGGGTGTACGTGGCCGCTATTTCTTGGCAGCATGCTAAGATCGGCAATGACACGGTAGGGAGCCACAGACAACAAACAAATCTCAGAGCAATTTAGGGTAGAAACCTGTGGTTCCATAAAGTCCATTAAAGCAAAAACTGCACAATAATATGTACATGGGTTCATGGAGGTTTTGATCTAAGATAACAATCATGATGATAGAGATATTAAAAAACACAATCATACAGTAAAGTGAATGTGAAGAGAGTTACTCTGTAATTATTTGTCTCATTTAGCCCTGATAGAATGACAATTCTTACAACAGAAACATTATCCATGATTAGATCACATATTTTCCCACCTGTCTCCTCAAATTCTACTTTCCCAGCATCACAGCATTAATGCTTACAGTAAAAAAGGGTTGCACTGGGCTGAAGCTACACCCCCACCAAAGTCTGTTGTCCCTCTACACCTTCTATTATATGACCTTTGGCGGCAATAACAATTAGCACTGGGAATTAAAACGCAAAGCTAGACAACAAAGATAA